>APFE031356306.1:0-13855 GCA_000404065.3 Pinus taeda | reverse complement strand
TCTCCCTGCATTATTCACCACCCCACAACACATCAACACTTATCCGATTTGATGGTTGTAGGATGTCGGATGCAAAAAATCGCTTTTCCTCAACAAGCCACTCTTATCCTTCACTTCCACAACCTTTGTTTTGTCTTTTGCAACATCCAAAATATATATTTATCCACTTCCATACTCAAATTCTACACAATGCAATTATAGGTTACCTCATCTGCAACTTCATTGTACGACCCACCCTGCATATTGCATTTCCACATCTGCCATTTTTCATCTTGCATTAATTAGATTGTGTAATACTCCCTTTTAAAAACCCAAGTATTTTAATTGTAATTAATACTTATAATGTTGGAGATGGTTGGCATGGATATCTTGATAGACTTTATTTGATGTAATGTGCATTTTATTTTATATATTGCTAAAAGTCTAAATAAGGGAGTAGTCAACACAAATCTTAATACTTGAGAGGAAATTGTGAAGAGGAATGGGAATTTTCCTATCATACCTTGAATTAAATATCTAGTTTTCAAATTTGGCAAAAGAACTACCCAACTACCAACAATTATGTAAAGGAGTTGGGAAGTGGTGTTGAACTTATCCAAAGGTATTGGCTGCATACCCATTCTAGATGCATTTGAAGTAACCATGTATCCCAAGATAGGGACCCAAAATTTTGATGCAAATAATTGTGTAGTGTGGTGGTATGTAAATAAGTAGAGTAAATGTAGAGAAGGGTGTGTGAACTAGAGAAAATCCATGGGATCAAATCCACAATGAGTGTTGAGACTACGTCTATGAACAAAATCATCCAATAATCCTTTGAGTCATAGAATATCCTACGTGGAATTGTGATTTTAACTAAATTAGGATGAGGAAGTTAGTGTGGAAGATTTTAAGCTAATCTTGAGGAAACTTTCCTAAACAATCGTCTTAACTAATCACGTAAGGCACTAAAAGGGGAACTACTAAGGAAAAATTGGATCAATGAAGGACTCTCTTTGTGTTATATAGTCCCACAATGGTCATACTATGAGTTTTAATATGATTTGTAGTGCAAAATTGAAGGTGATGGAAAAATTGCTTCAATATGCTCACAAATTGCTCCAAGATGTTTTGTCAAATGCTTCTTCAAATGCTTCACTGCTTACATACTTTTACTTCATTGTTCAGAGTTATAAGTTCATCACTGTCTCAACATCCAATCTTCACATTCATCACACAAGTGCAAGGTTGCAACGGGTAGAGGCCTAAATGTGTATACACTCCATAGGTCAAAGCTCCACTGAGGCTGCAATACCCAAGATCCACCGAGGTTCAATCAAACTATTGTAACTTTTGCACCGGGTCTTAACTCCAAGTATAAAACAAGGTATGAATGTTGAGTACAAGATCTTGTGCCTTATCCAAAATATTGTGTGGGAATCCGAGCTTCTGTGGAAGATTTTGAGGTTCTCTGAAGGAGTCTAAGGTTCTGTAGTTGCCTATGGTTAAGTCCAAGCCTCCACTATAGCTTCTTCAGTTGTCGAATAATTCCAATATGATTTATAACCCAATCAAAATTTACTTCTTCTTCTTGGCCTTAAGCTTTTGTTCCTCGGTACTGTAAAGTTCTTGAGTTGTGAACTGTATCTTACTCTTAGTGATGGATGACTGAGATAGATGATAGAAATGAAGTTCTATGGTTTTATTCATATACATTGTGTTATGAAAATGAAGGGATGTGACCCTTGGAGGGAGGCTGACATGACTTGGATGGGTATCAGAGGTTTGGGTATCAGAATCTTTAACATGACACAACGTGCAAAACTTGTGATATAGAAAAGTTTCAACGCAACAGGCGTGATATTATATTAAAATGTTATGATAAATGCAATCGGGTTCGCAACCATATCGACACTCAGAGATTAGGTCTTATCGGAGGTGTCATTTCAAAAGTTCTGATAAAGTGGCAGATGCAATTTGATAAATAAATTATTAACTTATATCAAATCAGGTCTGCATATTGGAAATAAGAGCTTAGGTCTCATCAGAGGTGTCATCTCAAAAGTTCCAATAAAGTGGCAGATGTGTTTTAATAATTTAACCGTTAACTTAAATCAATTCGGGTTCGCATATTGGAAGTAAGAGAAAATCATAGGTTATATGATATCGCATATCAGAGATCGGAGGTTTTGGGTGGTCATACATAATAAAAACGTCAATATGATGTTTCTCTGATAGGGTTTTATTATATGCGTTGTGTTATATATGATCTCAATTATCATGTCTTCAACTATGTCACCATATCATCTCCATGTCATCATATGGTCCTCCATATCATCATGTGGTCTCCAACCATGTCATTATATGTCACCATCAAGTGTATTCATTCATGTATGTCATCTTCATAAGAACTTTCATCACTGAGGCATTTTGATCAATGGGAATCTTCATAAGAACTTTCATCAATATGATCAATGGGAATCTTCATAAGAACTTTGATCAGCATGATCAATGGGAATCTTAGGAAAACATCACGGATCATAAGAATTTTCCATCACAAACAATGTCATATTGACATCAATGACAACCTTGACTAATATGAGGATCCAATATGAGGTTTTGTTATGAGTCCTAATAAACTAGGAAATTTTTTCATGGGGTACAAGAGTGGTTTGATGGAATGAGCAAGGGGGTCTTGCAATAGATCTGGGTTGTCCACATAACTTGGTGGTTATGAGGTGGTTTCCCATGTTCCCGTCACCCCTTGTTAGCCCACGACAATCCTGGGAGGCCCTATTATCTTGTTGAGCCATAAATCTGCTCATTCCCATAATAATTTTATTTAAAGGTGGTCACTTGTTAAATGAGGGGCCCATGGCAGTCATGAGAGGCATCATAATCCTATTGGGCTATAGATATTTCCATTCTCTCGATCACGTCATTCAAAGGTGGTCGCTCATTAAATGAGGGCCCCATGGTAGTCTTGGAAGGCCCCATAATACCGTTGGGCCATAGGTGAATCCATCCCTAAAATTGTATCATTTAAAGGTTGTTGCTTGTTAAACTAGCACCACACACAATGAAAAGTTGAAAATGCACATTGAAAAAATTGGTGGATGAAGGAATTTTCTAGTGGCAACAGTAATGGCCAATTCAACATCAAATTTTGGTATCATAAAATATTTGTTCTTGAACATGGCAGAAAGTAACAAAGGAGTAGCTCGAGGAGCAAGTGTAAGGAGATTTGTAGTTAGAGGAGCAGGAAGATGGAAACTTGTAGTGAATGCATCCTTAGAACAGGAGATGAGGCACACTTAAGAAAGGTTGGTAGAAATGCAAATTTCTTAGAGATGCCAGTGAAGAAGGAGGGGAATCAACATAAGAGAAAATGCTAAATATGATAGCCAAAATGAGCACCAGATCAAAGATGGAAGTATTTATATATGAAGGTAATTTAAATGTTGATGAATTGATGGATTGGATAGATGCCATGGACAAGTATTTTGATTATGAAGAAGTAAACGAGGCAAATAAAGTGAATTTTTTTGTCATAAGGATGAAAGGAAACCAAACCCTATGGTGGGATGAAGTGCAGGTAAAAAGGAAAAGAAAAGGTAAGTCCAAAATTAGAATCTCGGATAGAATGGTGGTAAAAATAAAAAATAAATTCATGCCTAAGGATTACCAGTTAAATATTTTCAAGCAGTTGCAGAACCTTAGACAAAAATCCACGATATGAAATAATATACTAAAGAATTTTATAAATTAAACATTAGAGCTATACACATTGAAGAGGATGTTTAGGAAATTGCTAGATATCTTAATGGCTTGAAGTATGAGATTAAATATGAGATTGGTATCTTGACTATGAACATAGTTGGGATACTTACGAAGCTTCTTTGAAAGACGAGGAAAATATTTCTAGGAAACAAAGTTAGAATAGCAAAGAAAAAGGTCATGCCAAAATCAAAAGACAATCAAGTAGCAAAGAAATATTTCAACCTCCAAAGCAAGAAGGTGGGAGTTCAAATAAGAAGCCACCAGGAGGAGGTGATTTTAGAGGAAGAATATCTTTCTCTAGAGGCAGAGGCAAATATTACCAATGCATATGCTATAAATGTGGACAATTGGGCCATATGTCATGGGGATTCCAAAAGAATACTCCAACATGTCAGAGGAGTGTACAAAGTTTCATGGTTACAAAAAGGCCATCAAATCCTAGTCAATGAACAATGTAAAATAGATTTTCGGATTGGATGACACAAATATGAAGCATTGTGTGATGTAATGCCTAAGTATGTTTTCCTTCTTTTTTTTGGGAAGACGATGGAATTTTGAGAGGAGATCTATCCATGAAGGCAAAAGGAACACCTACGCACTTAAGGAAGATGGTCACAAGCATACATGAGTGAGAAGGAGCTGCTATAAGGGGTCAAAAAGAAGGAAGTATATTTTGCATCATTGGTAAGTCTAAGGTAATTTTTACCGACACAAGTTTAGATTATTTTCCTAAGGAAGTCAAGGTTATATTGGATGATTTTGTTGACACAACTATGGATGAATTACCAAGTAAATTACCTCATGTTTGAAGCATTAACCACCATATGGATTGAATTCCCAGAGCAAGTATTCCAGATAAACTAGCCTACAAAATGAATCCTAAATAAAATGAAGAAATGAGGAAACATGTACATGAGTTTTTTCACAAGGGCTTCATTAGAGAAAGCCTTAGTCCATGCGTTGTTCCCACTGAAGAAGGACGGTGGATGGAGTATTTGCACTAATTCGAGAACCATCATTAAGATAACTATCAAGTACAATTTTCCTCTTCCACATGTTGATGATCTAATTGATCATTTGAGTGGTGCTATATATTTCACGAAAATTGATTTGACGAGTTGATACCATCAAATCCAAATTAGAGAAGAAGATGAATGGAAAATTCCCTTTAAGATAAATCAAGGATTATGTACGTTGTAAGATTGTGAGTCTCTAAATAATCACAAAGTCTGAGATACAATTGTCATCCTTACCTTGACAAGGTGTCATGATTGTCCATTGATGAGTGGTAAATGTGATCTAGATCCATATATAGAAGATCGAGAAGGACAATTGATGTATGATATATTCACATTTTTTAGATCAATAAAATACAATGGAAGGCCTTGATGCATTTTCCACCATATTTCTTGTCTCGTCACACCCATGTTAATTCTTAACATGGTATTAGAGCCACGGTTGTAGTGATATTGAAGTTGTCACAAGAAAGTGAGGGCTGTATTGTGAATTGAGTTGCACTACGAAGAGTGAACCACACTCAACGTGAAGGAGAAAGACACAAAATTTTACCTGAGCATGTGATAGAAATTGTTGAAAGAGGATTGCATTGTTATATGAATTATATGAAAGATATTGTTTGGAGTAGTGTTATATGATTAAAAAAAATTTGGAGTAGCTTTATACGGCTGTGACTGTAGTATCAGGCTCGACATTCAATTCAAAGGTGCTGAAGGATTTGACTCAGGACGGGGGTTCACCATTTTGTGGACACATCATAATGGTTTGCAACTTTCAACACTGCCTCTATAGAGTTTAGTTGAAGCTTGAAGGTTAAAACCAAGCTAGATTCGCAAGTTGGATTGTTGAATCACGAGTTTATTATATATGGACATTACAGAGTGGTTGAAGATTAAAAATAAAAAAAATGCGCTAAGCAGTTGGGAATTTTCCAAAAGGAAAATAAGTTGGTTCACTAAAAAATGGATCAGTACACAACGTGTTCCAGGCCCAAGTTCCATCATCCTAACAAATCTTCACTTGATGTCCAACACTGTCTACATAGTCCCAAAAAGATTGATCTATTCCTAGATCACACCAAACGAGGAGCCATAATTTGAAATGATTCACATAGTTAATAGATTCATTATGCAGATAAAGGGAGGATATGTTATTTTCGATCAAGTTTCCCAGACCCTAATAAAGCATGAAAGGGCATGGTTAAGGAAGTGTGTTTTATAGTGTTGGTCCTAAGTATGCCAAGCATCCTCACAAACATACAATAAGCTAGAGGAAGGTTAATTTGAATGATTCCTGAGCAATATGGTGCATCGTTTAAAAGTGCCAAGCTAGAATTGTTGAGATAGATGCTGGAATTAAAGCATTTTTCAGGTTTATAGCAGAAGAAACCCCAAAATTTGCAATTATAACCTTTACAATCCATGCTCGCTCCTCCACCAATTTGCATAATGCATTGAGAAGTATATCAATTACCACACCTAAGGAATGTCATTATGTGGACAAAGGTCCAAATCATTACCTAGAGAATGCTCCAATGCATTTGTGGTATTGCATTTAACGTCTTCATATGTCCACATTTTTTAACATTAAGTAATCAAATTTATGCCATTAAAAAAAGAGAGGAGGAGGAGTCACTCTAAGTGGCATTTAATATCACATTGTTGGATTTTTTGTAAACAATTAGGATTAAGTACATGGTGAATTAAATTTTTGTGGAGGTTTTAAAGCATTTATTTTCTTAAGTAGGCCTTAAGGGAAGAAGTGAAAGAAAATCCAATATTGAATCTCCCTCAATTAAAAAAAATTGGAGGAAACACTGGCTTTGGAGCCTTTGAATGCTATTGCTCGCAATTATGTTTCGTGATTAAATCTTTTTGGGAGCATTGAAAATGTAACTAATGTTGGTATTCATAATCTAATTCAAAAGTATGATTGATGTATCTATTATATTCATTCATTATTTTTTAGCCAAAGCATGTTCTTCATGTTTATAAAGAATATTTTATGAGTCAAAATAAATTCATTTTAGTCAAGTCCCATTTGGAACTTTTGTAATAAAAGAAAAGAAAGTTTTATTTTGAGTAAAAAGTCAAAAATGTCATCACAAAGACCAAGTCGACCCTCCTTGACTAGTCAGCCTATGTGGCACCTTTTTGACCTGCTTGGACATGTATAAATACAAGTCAATTCGATCACTTGGAAAGCCATTCATCACATATCATCATGTATTGATTTCTGTGTAAAAGAAAGAGGAAAAATCAAGTAAAGTCAAAGAAGAGAGGAACAAGTCAAAGGAGAGATGAAATCAAACTTTTTTCTTCCCTAATTCCACTCACACGTGCGAAGGTTCTGTGATTTTTACGAGGTTATTATAGGGCTGAAAGTTGGCCATCTATTGCAGGGAAAATTTTGTGGTTTGACCAAAATTTCAGGGATTTGACCAACATTGACTTTGAATTTGTTGGGTGAAACTTGGAGGAGTGTTGAAATGGGAACTTTTTGATAGTCTTGGTCTTGGTTGTGGGTATGATATATCCCACTTTGATCTGATTCTATAAGAAGAGGATATTTTGGGTTTTCCCCCTTATGGGGTTTTTCCCTAACTTGGAGCTTAATTTTTGGTGTTCTTTTATCTTTGTGATCTTTATGATTTGAATTTTTTGTCTAATTGTGTGATGAATAAAACATAAATTTAAAATAAGATAAATAATATTCACAAGTAATTATCTTGTAAGAGGAATCAAGCTTTAATCTATCCAACACTTGGTTTCTAAATGGGGAGGTGATATGTAAATCTTTGAGGAAATTGCTTTCATTGTATGCATATTGGTTGAGTGAGCCTTTTTGGTAATGGGGGATAAATTTTGGAGCTTGGATGGTATGAGAAGAGAAGCAAACGAAGCATTTTAGAGGATAAAACCAATATCTTTTGTCTAAAAAAAGAAAAAGAAAAAATTCATTATGTCATAAATCCGATCGAAATTGAATAGAGGGATCTAAGGACATTTTATGTGTATGGTTTATTGATTCTCTATGTTATGTCGAGTTATAGAATATATTTCAATTTGTCACATTTCTCAAGGGGTGAACTGAAGGATAAGTCATTCAAATGTACAAAGGGTAAAGTATCAAACCCTTTCAAGTCAAGTGGTGATGTAACAAGACCTCCTTGAAATTGAATAAAGGGGTCAACTGAGTCAATAAAGTCATCAAATCCAAGATTATAATCAAACTTTAAGGTACATGACCAGTAGTACCCGACACGCTAAAGTAACATAACATCAAGCAAGTGTGATAATCAAGCGAGTGTGATAATCAAGCGAGTGTGATAATCAAGCAAGCAAGTATAAGGGGGCATGTCAAGTGAAAAATGGGTAAAGGAGGAGAGTGTCTGCAACACAGATCTCAAGAAATTAAATAGTTGCAAGGGTGAAACCATGAATTTCATAATAAAATTAAAGTATTGGAATGGAAATTATAGTGAAATTAAACAATAATTGATCAAATGGTTGACACACTAGCAGTTGCAAAAGATCTTCAAAGGGAAATAAAAATGAAGGATCAATTAATTGATGCACTCCCGATAAAATTAAGGCAAAAGCAAGATCTACTTGATTATATGATTGATGAAAGATCTGTAATAAAGATAGGTGCAATTTGTGATACATATATCTCATCCAAACAACACATGCAATTTTTGAAACATATGAACTCATCTAGCAGTTTGATGAAAGTTATGACACAATGGAGCTACTAGATAAAATTGATACAACAAGTTATACTGAAGAGTTAATCCAAAAGTTCGATGCATCATGTAATACAATTGAAATAATGGGAAAACTTGATGTAACTTGTGATACCCAAGACATAATATAGGTAATTGATGCATAGTGTGATAAAGTTGACTTAATGGAATCAATGAATCAAGCACAAAATATCAACAATAATAGCAATTTTGAAGAAGAAAAAGAACAAGAAAATGATATTTCCAAGATATTTATCAGACCTTGGGAAGAAATACAATTAAAAAAAAATCAGCATGGATTGGCATACACCAAAGAAAACAATTTCCATATTCCATATTAATCTAAACCACTTCATTTTGCGAGTGCAGGTTTCCTTGAAGAAGTTCAGAATTTTGTTAAAAAGTGTTAGCATTGTAAACGACATGGTCACATGGAGAGTCAGTATTTTGACCTCCATCATTGTCTTCATTATGGGAAGACAAATCACTTATCAAAAAAATGTCAAAAGGAGAAAAAGACTAAAATATAGTCAAATATGGATGGATAAACCCTTGGAAATGGTATCAAGAAGTAAAAAGGCTACAAAATTTCTACATTTTGGTCAAGGTAGAGGTAAAGATAAAGATGCCTAAAGAAATGAATATACAAAAAAAAAATCAATCAGTTATTCCAAAGAAAGATGGAACTCTCCACGCCTTAAGGGGTTGAGCACAATGATAAATGAAACTCTCCTCTGCCTTTAAGGAGGGGAGTAAATTAATGCTTAGTGGTAAATCATAAATCACCACATTATTGAAAGTAGACTAGTTAGTGGTCATCTAAAATCCACCACCTTAATCAAAGAAGATTGGCTAGTGGTCATCTAGAAACCACCACATCATTCAAAGAAAATTGGTTAGTGGTAAACCTTAAACCACCAGTTTCTAGGGAAGATGGTTAGTGGTAAACCTAAAAAACTACCTCCTAAAGAATCCAAATCCCCAGCTTAGATCCTTTCACAAATCAACTATTGAAGTCAAGTCAGTGAAATCAATCAACATTCAGTTAACAATGGAGAATTTCATCATAGCAATTGAGCTCTTCAACAATCATTTTAATGGATGTGTTGAGACATAGTAGCTTATCACTTGCAGATATTCGATATTGGTGATTTTTCAAATATATATTCATCAAAACTCAGTTCATCAATTTCATATTGAAGATGAAAAAAATTATTGATACATGTGTTGTTCATTTATTCAAAGTTGTGATTAAGTGGGGGAATGTTAGATTGTGAGTCTCAAAACAATCACAAAGTCTAAGAATACAATTGTCATTCTTATCTTTATGGGTTGACACAATGATCCACTAATGAGTTGTCAATGTGATCTAGATCTAGATATAGAAGATCTAGAAGGAAAATTGATGTATTATATATACACATTTTGAGATAAATAGAATACTATAGAATGACTTAAGGCCTTTTCTCCTATCTTGCATGTCTTGTCTCACCCATGTTAATTCTTAACATGAGTGGTCACCGATGCCTTTTTCCCTTACCAACACACCTAGTACTTTTATGAGTTCAATGAATGAAATTTTGAAGGAATATATAGGAAAGTTCATCATTGTCTATTTGGATGAGATTTTAGTGTATAATAAAACAAAGGAAAAACATATAAAACATCTTAGGTTGGTTTTAAATATCTTACAACAAGAAAAATTGCTAATTAATTTGAAGAAATGCACCTTTATGAAAAAGGAATTGGTATATTTGGGCTTCATACTTTCCAAAAATGGTTTGAAGATGGACCCTAAAAAATATAGAGCAATCATTGTTGGCATGTGCCATGGAATGTCTTTGAGGTCAAGATCTTTCATTTTCTCGCAAGTTTTTACACGAAATTCATCTGACATCCTGCAAGCATAAAATCAGCTAAGTGTTGAGGCGTTGTGGGGTGGTGAATAATGCAGGGAGAGAGGATACATAGGATAAGTATCTTTCATCTAACATTTTGCAAATGAAAAAAAAAAATGAAAACCTATGATATTCACGAGAGATGGAACCTATTGTTCCTTTGAGATAGTTTTTTGCTAGAAAATTATGCCAAGGCACAAGAAGTGTTTTTGAAAACAGGTTTTGATCCAAATAAGTCTCTACTCTATGAATGGCAGGACAATACCTTCCAATTATTTAATCAAGAGGAGAGCTTCCAACCAAGGTAGATGACATTTTTTTTTAAATAAGGTGAGAGGAGGAGAAGGAGAAAATTTAACAAATACTACAACATTCACGAAGTGCTTTAAGACTTTTTATTGTAGAAAATATAGAGGAATAATATTTGTAAGGTTCTAGCATAAAACAAGAACTTCAATTGTATGAAATATTGACAATAATCTAACAATTCATTTAGAAGCATGAATAAAAAAAAAATTGACCCTATCATAAATCTTTGTGTGTAACATAACCTTGCCAAAAGTTAGGGAAATTGACTCTCAATTTAGCCTCTCAGGGATGTTCCGCATAAGTTGAAATAATTGCAAAGATGAAAAATAGATTTGAAATCTTATCCCACTATGCAGCACTTTGATTACCTCTTTCGTCTCACTTTCCTCCTGCACTGATGTGCGCACCCTTACTCTTCTTGAATTCTTTGCACTTTATCCATGTGATGCCTCAACATTCTCAACTTATTCGGTCTTTACCGGTTCTTTATAGCATTCCAGAACTATGTTTCCCTCAGGTCATTCTATGGTCATCCCCTAGTATTCCCATTGCACTCAAAGAAATTTAGCTACTCATGTTGTTAGATTCCAGTGACATAACACCTTTTTCACAAAACATCATTTTTACCCTTGTAGGCAACAATATCAAATATCATCCTCATGGCCCCTTAAATAAGTTCCATTTAGCTACATTATATGACTAAGTACCCTAAATTAATTCAACAATATACCTTACAACACAGTATTCAACCAAAAAACAACTATGCAAGCTTCTATTTGTGGTGTTAACACTTTGGAGTCCAACTACGCTCTACAATAGGTCGTAAATTTTTGTTCTCTTCTGCCAACCTTTCTAACCACTCAACCAAAACAATCGGAAACTCAACAAATAATATTTCATGGAAATGTGTAAAATCATACCATTACGTCCATTTCTCAGGATTGATTCGTTGATTTCTAGTTTATTGTATAGAGTACTCATGTTATTTTTCCTTCACCCAGTTGTATCTCTTCCTTAGTAGGTATCCACGTCCCCTTTAGCCATAAATATCGATCTTGGCTATGGAACCTTTTGTCAGCATTCACGGGTAAACCCGAGGTTCACGAGATTTTTTCAACAAAACCCCTACCAATCAATATCTTGAAAGAAATACCCATACCACCATGTGGATAAAGAATAAGTTGGAGGGTTGATTCCTTCTAATTTTGTAATCTACAAGAATCCTTCAATATTCATGTTGCTTCATAAGAAATATCAACTTTTATTTTTTTTTTTAAGCTGAGGAGTTACCATTTTCTATTAGCAAAATTGAAACCACTACAATCTTAAGGTGGTCTCAACCCGCCCCGAGGGGAAACCGGGTTTATTGACCACCTATAGTTTTTAACTGCTGACCAAAAATAAAAGGTTTTCAAACTATCTTTCCAGGCTTTGTAAACATCCACCTTGTAACTGTTACTATTGTCATATAACTGCAAGTAAAAATTATCATAAATCCTATACATAGCTAAAGGAAACTAAGATTTGCACTTTCTAACTACTTCAAAAAAACATGCCTTTCTTCATTGCTTCCCAGCATCCTCTTGCTGCTCCTTCTCCTTCTTGATCACCAAGCCATTCGCCTCTAGTTGCTGCTGAATATCCTCCAACCTCTTGTCCTGCATGAGCAGGATGATTAGGATGTTCTTCATCTCTTTCTTCAGGTTTGGTATTCCCTATGATAATTCAGCCATTTCCAAGGCTATCTGCTCCATAGCTTTGGCCATAAGTCTTTTCATTACCCAGTATAGGTGCAGGGACTGTTTATATAGTGTCATTCGGCCTCGGGTATGTCCTAGATCCGGCATGAGATGCACCCAGTCCTCCATTTCTTCCTTAGACTGTGCCTGAATGGCCTCTTCCTCCCAGTGCTCAATTATCCTCCTGATTTTCGGGTTAGTCCTCTCACTGTAGGCTCTCTCGGCTGTCCGAACCCTTGTCTCAATAGTCCTCCTTCCCTGTCTTCCTTCCGCTTCCGTGCTGGTCTCCTCGTCTTCCACTATTCCTTCTCGACAGCAGCAACCCCATCTTCTTCTCCCTTCTGCTACTCCCCGACTCCTCTGGCCTCCCCTGCCTCGACGACCTCGCCCTCGTCTCCGCCTGTCACTCCCTTCCTCAGATTCCGGCTCCTGCCTTCCTTCAACTTCCTCCCGTCCTCTTTTCGTGGCCCTGTTTCCTGTAATTTTCTCATTTCGGCCGCGGTTACCATTCCCCTGTGCTGCCTTCTCAAATTCGGCTTCAATGTCATCGCTCTCGCCCTCTGAAACTTCATAT
The DNA here is from genome assembly GCA_000404065.3 of Pinus taeda. Taxonomy (NCBI): domain Eukaryota; kingdom Viridiplantae; phylum Streptophyta; class Pinopsida; order Pinales; family Pinaceae; genus Pinus; species Pinus taeda. The sequence goes on along the minus strand of APFE031356306.1, from coordinate 814 downwards.
ACTGGTATATAGAATTGCTCTGTGTCCTCCTCCATTTTTCCTTTGCCTTTCACGTCCTGGTCCCCTCGCCCCTGGTTCCCATCTCCTGCCCTGCTTCTCATCCATCTACCTTCTGCCCTGCTCCCCTCTGCTGCCATTCTTTCCTCGCTTCTTTGCCTCTTCCTGCGCATCCTTGTTCTTTCTGCTCGGCTTCCTGATCTTCCCTCTCTCCTGACTGTATTTCGCCGATTACCGCTGCTCTCTCCTGTTTCTTTGCATGCAGATTCACTCGTCTCACTTCGCCACCCTTTCTTCCTTATGCCTCCCCTCTTCATGCGCTTATACTTTACCTCCCTTACCGCTCTGTTGTCCCATGCCTCCGCGCTATCATTCCCCTGTCTTGTGTCTGACGTAATGACTCCTCCACTGTCATCCTTCTGTATCCTGCTGTCCTCTCGTCCTGATCGGAGATCCTTCTCACCGATCCAGTTGCCTGTGACCATCATTTCTTGTGGTGAGCAAATTTAATTTGGGAATTCCTAGAATGGAATTAAACCAGCAAACCAAAGCTAATTAAATTGTTGTCTACAAAACTTCATATTCCCCTGAGACGTTCATGTGATCATAGTTCAATACTTGTTTTGTGTGTACAATTCCTACTAACTAAATAGAGCATTTTTAGATCCCTATTTTTCGTGTTGTAGAAAAGGTTCTTGAATGATTTGTTTTACTATACAAGAGAGTGTAAATCTCAGTGCACTTTCTGCAAGTGGTTAGAATATAGTCCAGGTTTCATGCAGGTGAAAGATACGCCTTTCTCGGGCACCACAATTCC
>APFE031356302.1:11790-30116 GCA_000404065.3 Pinus taeda | reverse complement strand
CCCCCCCCCCCCCCCGCCGAATTAAATAATCGATAAAGGCGCCGCGGGCCCCGTCCCTATCCTTCTGCCGCCTTACTTGTCCCGCTGGCCATCTGATTGCCCGTGCCCTAAGATCTACAGTGGGCGGGTCTTTTCCCTTCCGAACCTATCGATGGTTAGTGTCCGGGAGATGAGCGGTTTTCCCATCGTACTCCCGCCACGCGTCACCCTCTCGACTGTGGCGGAGCCCCCTCCTCCCAAACCACCTGTGCACAAAAGTGGTGCGCCTAAAACCGGATACTGCTTTCCCCCTGCGTGACGTAAGCCTCACGTCACCCTGCCACTTCCCCCTGCGTGACGTAAGCACCACGTCACCCTGCCACATCACCCTGCTGACGTCATCCATCGTACCGCTGACGTCACCCGCCGAATAAGGGCACAAAGTGCGAAATCGATGCTTAGGAAGCCCATAATGAAAATCTGAGGAAGTTTTTGATGCGCGATTAGCGCTAATCGCGCGTCGCTAAGGAAAAAGGGCCAAAATGGAAAGCCTCAGTTCGCAGCAGCCATTTTTGCCTTGAAAGGGCAGAAAAGGGGCGATTTGATAGTTTTGAGCATATCGGAGGAAAGATGAAGCTCAGATTCAATTTAAAGAGTATCAGATCGACAATATCAAAGCGGGTGAACATTAAGACCATCCAAACAAAGTCAATGAATGCCAGAACAGAGTTAAAGGCCATTAAAGCCGAGTCATATCAGATTTAATAAGAATCACAGCCACCTAAAGAGCAGTAGAACCGACTAAGAGGTGCAGATAAGAAATGGAGGGCGCATTGACTGCAGATTGGACAACAGAGCTACCAAAGGACGCCACATAGCCTCATTTTTTGAAACAGTTGCCCCCAGCGCAGCATTAGATAAATATTTTTACATTACTTGCAAGAGAAGTTAGGTTAATTGCATTTATTTCCTCAGATCTTCTATCAGATCTATTTTTGTAGATATTTTGCCTATAAATACAGCCCTGAAAAATGTAATAAGGGTTGGTTGGTTGATTGGTTGGTTGGTTGTATTTCTCATTCTAGACTTGCGTTGTAAATGTTAAGAGCTTCTGTAATCAAAGATTGTTGGAATGTTTGCATCTGAACTAGCTGGTTGTGCTTTTAATGGCTAAAGAGCTTGGTATGGAATTCTCGTGCTTGCTTACGGTTCAATAAGTCTTTCCTCCCTCTGTTTATCAGTTTATACGTACCTATATCATCTATATATCATAATCTAAGCTGCAGGAAGAAGGATTAGATCAGAACTGGTTTTCATGCCCTCTGTGCTCAATTCTTGTAACTTCTTTATGTTTTCCTCTCAATCAGTGATGAATATGCACTCTTAATTGAACATGTTTAAGCTATTTCATTCACATATGAATGATATCTAGGAATTCTTCATTGCCCTATTCAGCCTTCATACACTTTCCCTCTTTGGCCGGATGAGAGAATTCTTAACTGCCTCTCATCCCCTAACCTCCATTTCATCTTTATTCCAGCATATATCATTGTGCCATGTGTAGCTATCCTGCTCCATATTCCCCTCTTCTACCAAAGAAAGCACATCCATCAGTTCCCATTCATTGACTCCATGCCCAATGGTTTGAACTTCTTACACTTTGCATGCCAACTCCGCCTGAATAGATCAAACATCCCACCAAACTCAAACAAAACCCATGTACATCATATCTAGCCTAAAATCATCCTTTAAACAAAGCTAAATCCCAAAGAGAGAGCCCTCTCTGACTGCGGTAGGCTAGGACCTGCAGTCCAAAGCTTGGTTTGTGGTTACCTCGGTCGTATTCCCTTAGGAGTCAAAGGGAACAACCTGAGCGTTAACAAAGTCCATCCCATCCTATCAAGTTATCATTTGTTCCATGTTTTAGCTATCTGGCTGTATGAAGCCATCCTTTGCTAAGAAACCAAGTCCATTTAAGCCATTTTCTTTTGACTTCATTAGCCCAATGGCCTGAAATATTCATTTCTACCCTTCGCTATTGAATTTCAACACCAAACCCAATCAAAACTCCAAAGCTTTCATAACTAGCCTAATATCTTCTAAAACAAAGCTAAATCTTAAAGAGAGAGCCCTCTCTAGATACAGATTGGCTAGATTCTCTATCTAAAAGTTGGTTTGTGGTTACCTCGGACCCCTTTCCTCTTCTCACAATTTCTAGGAAAATATGAGTGATAACATAGTGGCGACTCCACTGAGGAATGAAAATTTGTTGTTATTGTTGTTCACTTTATAAACTATAGACGGAGCTTGAAGTTAGCCAAGTAGCCTTCGAATTTCTCTTGCTCTGTAAGAGCATAAGTAGATGAATGTTGCTTCAGTTTATCTCTGGTCTAGTTTATGAACTGAACATGAACCGGTTCCTTATTCAAACAAATCTTTAGGAATGTTTAAAAATTCAATTTTGAAACATCTTAAAGAAATCATAGAATTTGTTGTTGATATTAATTTAGAAAATTAAAACCAAGAAATCTGGCCTCAGAAAGAACTCGTTACACTGGGTCAAATCCTGATCCAAATCCACCACCTGTGTTTTAGAACCCCAATCTGATTCCCAGAATTCTTAGGAGACAGGAAAGCTAAGAAAGTACTGCAAGTTCTCGACCCATCTACAGATCAAGATCATGCCCTGTAAGGTGGATTTATCTTGAGGACGAATCCTTTGATGAGCAATTTGAGACCTCTTTGTTTTTAACTTTTTCTAACTCTGAATTGGTCCGCTTTGTTCCAAACCCATTGTTTATTGAAGAGTTACAATTTGAAGCTGTCAGTTCCTCAATTGACAGACATTTACAAAGTTCAGTACAATCTAAGCTTACTTCTGAAAGAACACATGATCCCTTTACAGTTACTGCTGCTTCTGCAAGTTCCTCATCATTCCCTCATATATCTCAACCCCAAATCACTCCACCATAGACCCCTCCTTCTACCCCTCCATCCACTACTCAAATTCCCATTGTTACCCTACCCCACCTGTTGTTCCATCACCACCTGCAGCCATGGCAAACAAGTATACCCCTCTGGTTTTTCCAGCCAATTTAGGTGTCATGCCTCAAGACTATCAAAGTAAAATCACTCCATTTGAAGGTACTGGTACCTACACAGCTCAGTAACATACCAAAAAAATGACTGACTACTTTGAAATATATGAGATTGATATTGATGATGTAAGAATGAGGATATTTGTTCAGATTCTAACTAGTGAAGTTAGAACCTGGTTTAGGGCTCTAAGAGCAAACAACATAGACAACCTAGAAACCCTTTATACACAATTCTTGAATCATTGGGAGAAAAATAAAGATCCTCTGCAGATCTTATCTGAGTATGAAAACCTCAAGAGAGGAATGCAAGAAATTGTGCAAGATTACTGCACTAGGTTCAATGTTGTTTACAATGCTATTCCTCAAAACCTTAGACCCCCACCTGATTTGGCCCTAATCAAATTCCCAGATGGATTTGATTCAGATATGGCTTTTCAGCTAAGGGAAAGAGGCCCTAGAACTTTATAAGAGATGCAAAGAAGGATACCATTGAAAGAAGAAGCTTCACCTATTGAACAAAAACCGGATGCTATAATCAAAGGGATGGAAAGACTGGGAGATAGAGTGGAAATAATAGAAAGAAAATATCCTTGGGATGGTGAGCCACCCAACACAGGAAGGAATTTCCAAAAAAAACAAAACCAGAACCCTAGAAAGACTGGCCCAGATCAAAACATTAGACCCCCTTTCCATGAAAATTATGTAGAAGTTTCCAGCTCCGAAGATCCACCAGAAGACACTTAGATAAATCTAATGGGACTTAACAATGAAGGAGAAGTCTTACTAACTCAAGATGATCAAGAGGCCCACATTCTCAAACAATTTCAAACTCAGTCAGGAGAATCGTTTGACTTCAGGGAGGGATATGACACAGCTATCTACGAAGTGCACAAGCAGTATAACTTAAGGAGTAGAAGAATTGATGTTCCTGAAAGCAACAAACAGAAAGCTCCAAAACAGCCTATCAAAGGTAAAGCAGTCCCTCCACATGTACAAATTTTGTCTAGATCAAATAATAACCCATATAACCCTATAATTGGAGATGTTTCTGACAGTCAACAAAATAATAGTCATTCCTCCACTCCTCCTTCCAAAGGAAATGTGGAAGGACCCCTAGAAGTTGATTTAGGAGAAACTGCTAATCATAACCCTACTCCTGAAAAGGAGAAAAACACTGAAAATATAGAAAGTAAAGAGAATCCCATTGTTCGAAACCTAAAAGCACAAAAAGAAAAACCTTTCAATTTGGAAACTGAAGTAGGCAAGCTAAAGATTACTGTTCCATTATTAGAATTAGCTAAACATGATTCTTACCGAAGTCAAATCAACAGAGCACTGAACGTCACTGGTACTGAAGATTCTGTTAATGTTTTTGATGACAAACCAGAACTAATCTTTGGCCTTGAAGTAAATGGGAAACATTTAGAAGGAAGTGTTCCTCCCTTCTATGCAAGCTTGAATATTCATGATAAAATCTTTCACAATGCCATGTTGGATTCTGGGGCATCTCACAACCTAATGCCCAAGTCTGTAATGGAGAAGTTAGATCTTGACATTACTAGACCATATAAGGATCTCTTTTCTTTTGATTCAAGTCAAGTGCGATGTTTAGGGTTGATTAAAGACTTGTGTGTTTCTTTAGTTCAATACCCTGCCAAAACAATCCGATGGATATAGTAGTAGCAGATATACCTCCAAAATATGGAATGTTGTTGTCCAAGACCTGGGGTGCTAAGCTTCAAGGATTACTTCAATTGGACATGTCTTATGCTACTATCTCTATTTTCGGCCAACCTAAGAAGCTATACAAAGAGACATTCATGAGATATGTAGTAAGTAGTCAGGAGAAACCACAAAATTTCCCTATCTACTAAGTACACTCTAATATGGATTCATTCATTTTGTACAATTCTGAAACCAATCCTGCCAACAATGAACAAGTTTTAGCAACAGAACCACGAGAAATTAAAAAATGAAAAACAAGTGTTCAGATTTAGGAAATCTCAGATGCCAATGATGATTCGAATAGCAAAGAAAAATCAGATGAAAACAAAAAACTAAATCTCCCTGCTAAACAAATTCCCATCACTCTTGACACCAATTATGTCCATGAAATTCTGTGGCACTTAGAATTTGATGGTTTAGTCAACAAATTAGGGACTGGAGCAGGAATTTTGGTGCATAACTTAGAAAACGACCATGCTGAAGGCCATGGCTACAGATTAAATTTAAAGTGCACCAATAATATGGTAGAGTATGAAGCTATTTTGCTAGGACTTAAACTTGTAAAAATATTAGGAGCAATTAGGGTATTTGTCATAGGGGATTCAGAGTTAATCATAAAATAGATCAATAGGAAGTATTTAATTAGGGGTCCTAGATTAGGATACTATAGGGGAACAATTATAAAGATTCTTAATACTTTTTTGGAAACTAAGCTTGTTGTAGTACCTAGGAAACACAACTTACATGCTTACAGTCTAGCCATGTTTGCCAGCACCTGTAAATTACCTTTTGAACCTAATCATCAGTTCACTGTTGAAATTAGGCATAGGCTAGCCATCCCTGACAATCTGAAGAACTAGCAAGTTTTTGAAAGTGATGAATAGATTAATAAATTTCTAACTTTAGACAAATAATTTTCTCACAGTCACATAGATGTTGATATAAACAGTAACACTAAACAAACAGATAAGGTAGATGCCAACATTTTAGAAGAAAGTTCCATTCAAATGTTTCACCCCACAACTTTCAACAAGCACGAAGTTCAAGAATTAAAACAGATGGACCTTGATGAGATAAATGAAGAAAAAACAAAGGTCATTGATCTAAAGAACAATCATCTGCCTAAGGGATTAACCCATGTAGAGGGCCTCTTTGATTCCAATGACATTCCTAAGAAACTAAAGATGGAACCATTGAAAGTAGACAGGAGAATATAACTTAGGGAAAAAAGAAAACCCAAAAATAATAAAATTATCAAAGTCCTTACCTCCTGACCAAAAGTTAAAATATGTTGAACTTATGAGAGAGTTCCAGGATGTCATTACCTGGAGTTATGAGGATCTGAAATCATATGACACCTCAATAATTCAGCATACTATACCTTTGAAGGAAGACCAAAAGCCATTCAAACAAAAACTCAGAAGAATCAACCCTATATTACTACCACTAATTGAAAAAGAAATTAAATGTATGTATGAAACAAGGATAATTGCACCAATAAGATTTTCAGAGTAGGTATCTAATTTAATGCCTACTAGGAAGAAAACCGGGGAAATCAGATTATGTGTAGATTTGAGAAATGTGAATAAGGTTTCTCTGAAAAATAATTACCCTTTACCCAAGATGGACCATATTTTGCAAAGGGTAGTAGGTTCTTCTAGAATTTCCTTGTTAGATGGATTTTCAGGGTATAACCAAATTCTAGTTCATTCTGATGACCAAGAAAAAACTTTCTTTACCACACCATGGGGTACATTTATGTATATCAAAATGCCATTTAGACTTAAAAATTCGGGAGCTACTTTCTAGAGAGCAATGGACATTGCATTTGCTAAAGAAATTCATGATTTTCTTGTCATATATCTGGATGACCTGACTGTTTTTCTAAGTCAGATAAGCAACATTTGGACCATCTCAGACATGTATTTCTCAAATGCAGAAAATACGGTATCTCTTTAAATCCTAAGGTCCTTGTTTAGCCTGGAAGAAGGTAAACTCCTAGGTCACATCATTTCAAAGGAAGACGTTCGAATTGACCCTGCCAGAATAGAAGCAATTTTACAGATACCTCATCCTAGAAGTATCAAAGAACTTCAAGCTTTCTTAGGAAAGATAATTTTTTTGAGAAGATTCATATCTAATCTAGTTGAACTAATTAGATTACATAATGATATGTTAAAAAAGGATTCAAGTATAAAATGGAAAATTGAAGCCAAACAAACATTTGAAGAAATTAAAATGGCTTTAACCAAAACACCAGTCCTTACAAGTCCCCAATTTGATAGAGACTTCATAATTTTTTCTTTTGCATCAGAACACACTATAGCAATTGTTTTATTACAAAAAGACAATCGAGGATGTGAAAAACCTATAGCCTTTTTTAGTAAAGCACTCAGAGATGCATCACTAAAATACAAGATTATGGAAAAACAAGCATTTTCACTTGTTAAAGCAATTAAAGACTTCAGATTTTAGATATTATATTCTCATGTGATAGCCTATGTACAAAATGTTGTTGTCAAGGACATCCTAACTCAAGATGGAATTGAGGGCAAAAGGGGCAAATGGATTGTTACCATCTTAGAATATGATATTGAAATAAAACCTACAAAATTGATAACAGGACAGGGATTGGCTAAACTCATTGCAGAAACCAATGGTCAAGCCCTGGACATAAATGAACTGGATGACGAATAGGATATGGCGACTCCACAAATAAACTAGGCCTTTTTAGACTCACCTTGGTATGCTGATATAATCTATGTGTTACAAAACCTACAGGCTCCTCCGGGGTTATCCAGAACAAAAAATAGGTTTTTAAAGATGAAAGCTTTAAAGTTTTGTATTTTAGATAATGTTATTTTTTGGAAGAATCATGAAGGTATCTTATTGAATTGTCTGCTAAAAGATGAAGCTGACAAGGCTCTTCAAGAATTTCATGCAGGTGACTGCGGTGGAAACCTCTACTAGAAATCAACTGCAGATAAGATCTTAAGGGCTGGTTTCCACTGGCCAACCTTGTTTGTTGATGTAAAGAAATTTATCACTTCATGCCATAAATGCCAAACTTTTTAGGGCAAGAGAAAACTATTATCTTTACCCCTGAAACCCATCTCTACTAAGAAACCCTTCCAACAATGGGGTCTTGACTTCATTGGAGAAACCCATCCTCCCTCCTCTGGCCAACATAAATGGATTCTCACTGCCACTGATTATTTTACCAAATGGATAGAGGCTATCCCCTCCAGACAGGCCAATGACACAGCAATCATAGGTTTCTTAGAAACCAATATATTGTCCAGATTTGGCTGCCCTGATAAAATCATAACTGATAATGTTGCAGCCTTTAAATCAAGAAAGATGACCAGTTCCTACAACAAGTACCACATTACTCTAGGTCATTCCACAACCTATTATCCACAAGGGAATGGTTTGGCTAAATCTTCCAATAAAAGCCTCATTAATATCATTAAAAAAATGTTGGAAGAAAACAAAAAGATTTGGCATAAGAAACTAATTAATGCACTATGGGCAGGCAGGCTGACAACCAAAAATCCATTGGCACCAATCCCTATGAGTTAGTATATGGTATGGAGGTTGTATTTCCTTCATTATTAGGAGTTCCTGTTATGAAATTACTCCAAGAAGCTCAAGTGGAACCTAATGATATCCAAAGGAGGATAAATCGGACCATCAATTTACGGCATACTAGAGAGGAGGTGTACCAAAGATCCCAAATATGATAGGAAAAGCTCAAGAAGATATCTGACACAAGAACTAAGGCAGTAGATTTTCACCTTGGAGATAAAGTGCTAAGATGGGATTCCATAAGAGAAGATAAGGGGAAACATGGGAAGTTCGACTTCCTATGGAAATTACCATATATTATCCATGCCTTACGAGGAAACAATACATATTTTCTCAAGAACTTGGATGGGACAGAAGCAGAGGAAGGACCAGTCAATGGTCGAACGTTAAAGCACTACTTCATTCCTACTTATTAGAATTTACCATGATGATTAACATGTACATACTATATCCTTTGTAAAGTCACGGTTTTGATTGGATAGTAACTTGTGGAGTTGAAGTCCAAAGAAAAGGCCCTAAGCTTCAAAGGTATCATTGTCATATATACAATAAAGCAACAGGAAAAGAAGATTATAGAGCACAGTAAAAGTCATTTAGAGGCCATCTGATCTGTTGTTCTTGACTTTCCACTAGGAAAAGCCATCCCCAAGTGGAGCCATTGTTAGGCCCCTATACCAATAGGTGTCATATGTCATGATTGACTTGATGAGCTATGTAATATGTTCATACATTTTCTTGTTGCAAAGGTTTTCCATATTTTCATAAAAAAATCAAAAAATGTAAAAAATGTAAAGAGGGTATGCCATAAAAGAAAAATCAAAGGGTAAAAAGAAATAAAATATGGTCAAAAAATGAAAGCAAATGAACCCCAAACAAAAGATAGACCAGGAAAGTGTGCAGGTCCAAATGCCACTAATTTTTCACTTTGTATAATAAACAATTGTGCAGCTTGTCACTTATGCCCCAATTCATGAATAGTCAAACTGTTTAAACTTGGCTAATTCACTTTCAATTTCATGTTGTATAAATAGAGAATAAATATCTGACCAAACAGTGTAATCTTGGCAGATAAGTAGATAGGTAGAGTAAAAAAGGAGCTCAACAGTTTAATTTGAGCCCTTGGATGTAATAAGTGTAGACTTAGATAGGCTTTTCCATGTAAAAGAAAAGGAGAATTTGATAAGGGTTTGCCATTCTAAGTGCACCCTAATAAAGAATAAAAAATGCTAGGTTAAAGTAGGTAGGGTAGGTAGATGATATTGTAGAATTATGTGATGAATAATGACTCTAAGTATGTTAATCTTTTATTTTCATCACAAGACCAAGGCATATAGTACATTGAAAGCATCTCAAGCAAGGCAAAGTCAGAATAATTAACTCTCTTTCTCATTTTACCTAATTATTCACTAATTTCTCCTAAGTACTAAGGTATTTGCTAAATTGGAGGGGCTCAGAGCATTTCTCTGACTTCTGGAGGGACCGAACCCTTGGCCCAACAATTTGTAAAGCTTAAGTATTTAAAATCATTTATAAATCATTCACTCACCTTCACAAGTCTTTTCCTAAGTAAAATCCTATTTTACTTAGGAAAATTTCATATATTTCTCATAAAAACCCTTTTTTTTCATTTAAGCCTAAGTTAAATAACACATATTAAATGTTTTTTATACTTAGTGCTTTCCTTTCATTATTATATTAACTTTTACTTATATTATATAAATTCCTGAATAACATTTACCCCCTCTGGTATTATTTAAATATATAAAAAACCCCCAATTTCTATATATCCCGCCCTTGGTTAACTGGAACCGTAAATCATGTTTAATTAGGATTAATTAGTTGATCCATGAATAATTAAAAGCCCTTAATTCCCTGCCGCATCAATATGGGATTAATTAACCCTTATGGTTAATTAATATCCTTCCCCGACCTATCCCGCCACTCCCGATATGATTTAATTAACCCTTAATCATACTGAGCCCACCCTGTTAAACTCCCTCATATCGCACCTTCCGTCAACCATCCGATCACGTCCTCTAGATCTCACGGCCATTATGAATATCGCGCGACCCTTTGTGACCACGCATTAGCGTGTGATCACAAAGTGGTTTTGCACAATGCCCCCACCACGCGTCAAAATATCGGTGGAATTGCTAGCTCCAAGTTTATTACCGCTCGTCCCCAAGAGCGGTGCGATATGAACCCGCTTACCGCCCTCCTGCATATGACAAAAATGTCATGTCACTCGCCGCTGACATCATCTATCCATAAACAAAAAAAACCTACCAACCCTTGATTTTGTAAATAAAACAGACAGTCTTCTTCGCTGCTTCGTACTGTAAACTTGTGCTCCCATGCAAAAGGAAGTTGAGGTCAACTAGTTCAAAATTTTCATGTGCCAACCTGCTCAAAACTTGCAACCGACGTAGCCTAGAGCCTTTTAGCCACAACCAGTGCCTAAATTTCACTATTCATCCCTCAAACACAGGTATTTATCCAAATTCCCAACAAACCTTACACGTTCTTGTTTTCCATTGTAAATTGACGAAAAAGGACTCAAATTCATTACAATTCAGTCTTTATTTTTGTCATATAAGTTCCCAACCCTCTGTTTTGCCTATTTCCCACATAAAACCTAAATTTCTTTTCTGAATCCATAAGAATCGGAAATGGAAACCCCAGTGGCTTTGAATGTTGCACCTATAAATGCCCCTCATAAAGATTTGGACTACCTACCTTTGACAGACTAGGACTTCCAAATAAAAGACCTTGCCACTGATAAAAACCACTTTAAAGTCTTTTTCTAAAGTAGAGATAGTTATCTGAATGGCTCTGATGTTCTGGGATTGTGGGAATCCAATCTTCCTATGTACTTTGTCCCCTCATACCATGTTTTCCCTGATATAATTCATCAATGCCATGCCAATTATGACCCTAACCGCAGAGTAGTTATGTCTCCCAGCCAAACAATCCTTTTTTCAATAACTGTTGAATCCATAAATGAGATGTTGCAATTTCATTCCATTCAAGCTCTCACTTCCATTTCCATTGGAGATTTACTTGAGAAATCAACTAAACTATCCCAATCAGAACTTAATCACATCTGTCAGACTTTCATGTTGCCTAAACATCAGCCTAAGGGTCCACCTCCTTATCTGCAAACTTTCTTCACAGATATGGGAAGACTCATAGTTGATATGATATCTTTGATTATGGGATTCAACACTAATGAGTTTGTTGATGATTTAACCCTAGTATTGTTGTCAATCTTCACTCCTAGACAACCCCCTGCTTTTAAGTATGATTATGCCTCATTTATTGCTAATAAGATTCATGGCCAGTTCTTGAGACTGGAAAATGAAGGAGTTTTCAAGTATACCACCTTCATTTATCATCTCATGTTGTATTATCAGTTAGAAAACTTCCATTTTCTTGTCATAAAACTTGACACCAAAGGTAATCCAAGGTCTGTTATTTTTTGGAGTTCCATCTTCCATGATTCCCCTGGTTCCCCTTACACCTATAATGAGTTCATTGATCAGTTTGTTCATCCAGTAACTACCTTATTCATGGATTTCCCCTCCTAGGATCAGTGGTGATATTAAGAGAATCTTGTAGCTCTCCAAGCAGTATAGAATAGGTGATTGATATTTATACAAGAACCATACAAAAATCAGGATATATGGGTGTGAGCTCTGCCCTTTCAAGTTACCAAAATATCTTCCAGTGATACTGTTTGCATTGGAATATTTCATACAAATGATAAATTCAAACATGGTTCATTTTTGTAAAGCCAAAAAGAAAGCACAACTCAGAATCAAGAATAAATTAGGCCCTTTTGTCTGCAACACTAGGGAAGCATGGAAAGAAGCTAAAAGAATTTTAAAAGATCACCTTAAGTTACACAAGAGTTTTGGTTGGATGCCATATGACTCTCATAGCTTCATATGTGATAGAAGAATGAAGAATAGACTATTACCATATATACACCATAGAATCCCAGAGATTGAACAATTTGCCAATATGGATGAATGGAGGGAGAGGACCCTAGTAGAAACTGATAGTGAACATGTCAATATAGAAAATTTTATGACGGATCTTGAGAAAACACTTGACCTGGATTCTTTTGGGCAGGTACGATTTGAGTCTTCTCAAAGGTCAGGGATAAGTGCCTCTACAGCTGAAACCTCTCAGCAACATTCACAGTATACCAGCACACCAGTTACAGGAACATCCAAGGCAAAGGGACCAGAGATCAGCACTCAAGCCACAAAACAATCTATAATGTCTAAGTAGCTTGAAAATTATAAGGAACACGCTAAAATGCAAACTCCTCCAACTTAGGGCAATAAGGGAGAACCCGCAATCCCACAAACTCCTCTGAATGAGGAAAAGAATAAAAAGAGAGATAGGGAAGTAGCTACCCCTGCTAGTGGACCCTCAAAACAACCTGGTGCTAAAAGGCATCGGTTAAATCCTCTTTCAGAGAAGGAATTTATTGAAGAAACTACTGATAGTCAAAGGAAAGAAGGAGTAGATAGTCATCAAACTTTCTCAGTGGGTGGAACATATACTAGCTCATAGAGGCAGGAACTAGAGAGACAACAAAGTGTAGAGGTATCATCTTTCAGGCAACTAGGAAATGACACTTTAGATATCAAAAAGAAATTTATAGAAATAAAAGCCAAAAATGATCCAATGAGGATCCAGATTTACAATCAATATCTGAAAATGGCTCCCACTAATCAAGATAGATTGATGTTATCCTATGAAATCAAAGGAAAAATGATAATGCGTTATTTCAAACCTAAAGTGCAATAGTCTCAATTAGTAGCAGATTATCTCAAAACCAATTTTGAGGTCATGGAAAAGGACATTCATCCTTTAGTCCCAATTGAATTGCACAAACAGGCAGGGGAGATGATCTATTCTACATTGACTGGTAAGATCATGATGGCCCATAGACTAGAAAATTTCTTGAATAATACAACTGCCAACTACAGCTGGAGAAAGCCTCCTCACAGGCTAAATACAATAGAATAAAATCTTTAGAAGAATTGATCACTGGGTTGGGTCATGATCCTCAAGATGTGAAGGCTACAGAAGCCTTAATTAAAAAAAAATATGAAGACATAGATGCCTTAAGAAAGTGGCTAAAGTTGCCTCCTTCAAGACATCCATAGACTTCTGAGATCATAAAGCAAAAATCTGAAGAAGAGATGATGGACTTACTCTTAAAACTTAATGAACGACTAAATGAGACAGAGCAAGAATTAGAAAAATCATTGAAGGACAAGCAGGGAGAGTCGACCTCTCAGCCTCCCAATGTGATACCAGTAGTCTCAACTACAGTCCCTTCAACCCTTGGAACAACTCTGGCACCAAACATTCCAGCAGTCACAACAGAGGTGGTCAAGGTACAATAACAACAGGAACAACAGGAAAATACTTCAAATTTGAGCACAGAGGAACTAGTAAGATCAATGGAGGATAAGAAACTTCAAGTTTTAGAGTTACAAAAAGTAAAAGAACAATATGTTACCTTAGAACAGAGGTATGATTTTTCAAAGATAAATGTTGCAGAAAAGACAAGGGAAATTAAAGGATTAGAAAATAAGGTAAAATCATTAGAGAAAGACCTTACATTTGACAAGCCCTTGGTATATATTAGAAATATTCTTTGGGCCAACATCACTCAGTCAATAAATGATGTTTGGCCATCAATACAGATAATTTTTTAGCAGATTGATTTGGTAAAGGAAGTCTGAGAAGAGATTTAGAGGACAAAAGCAGAATTAGGAAAGATGCCTGAGGAAGCCACTAGGCTCATAAATTTTTTGAATAACAAGAATAAATACCAGCTTGAAGAACTGGGTATTGAAGACAAAACATGGACTATTCTAGAATTCAAAAGGGTATTAACTAAAAGGTCTCTGATGTAAAATTTAGAAAGAATATGCCATGATATGCAGAGGAAATTAATGCTTTTATGGAGAAATTTGGTATTTTACAGAACAAAGCACTACCCAGTCCTTTAGTTATTAATGACAAATTAATGAGGCATATCGATTATGTGGACAAATTGAACCAATATGCAGGAAACCAGGCAAGTTCATCAACAAGTGCATCAGCACCAAAGGTAGAGTTCTCTATGATAGTCTAGAGAACCTCTTTTATGTCGAGCATGAAATAAAGCACTTGTTTCCAATTCAGCCTACCTTTTTTAGGTACACCGAAACTGATGAAACCCTCATAAAAGTTTAAAAAACCAGAATACCACAGCCAAAATGGTGGGAAGAAATGTTAGAAATTTTGTAACTAGTTTTTGGTAAAAAGTAAATTTTGGTTTTTACTACAGTCAATGATGGTAAAGAGGATAAATAGAGATCAAACAGGTAAAGAGTATCAAAGCAGGTTAAAGTGTGACAGTAAGAAGTTAAAAAGCAGAGCAGCCAACACAGAATTACATCAAAGACAGCAAGATGCCAAATCATAGGGCCTAACTCCAGCACACTCTCAAGAATAGGGACAACAAACCATCCGTTTGCATCTATCTAGTATCTACGAGACCATCTGTCTCTATTTTCTTGTAACATATGGTTATTCATCTTAGAATATATCTCACTTTATTATGAGATATTTTATTGTGAAATTTTTGTATAAATACTCCCTCATTTAGAGTATTGAGGGTGGATTCTTAGACATTGCTGTAAAATTTATTATTTTGGAATAAAGCATTGTTGAACAAATCTTGCATGGCTGGTTGGATGAAGAATTAATACAAAGGACTTTTCACAGGATTCATCTGCAATATACCAGACAAATAAGTATTTTATAACTCACGTGTTATTGTTCTCTTGTTTAAACATTTCAATTATGTTTCATATCTGAATATTGAAACGAAAAAGTTTAATATAGAAAGTGCTTTAGTGTAATCTATTTTCAATCATTTTTATTCTTGATGTTTTCTTCTAAACTGGCATATGCAGTGAATTCTTAATTGCTCTTGTTTCCTAGTTTACTAATTTTGATCATTTATTAAAGAATTCTTAATTGCTCTTTATTGGTGATCATTCAAGTTCTCTTCTCTTAAAACATGTTGAGGGGTTCTTAGTTGCCCTTCATCCCCTTTAAGTCCATCCCATCCTATCAAGATATCATTTGTTCCCTGTTTTAGCTATCTTGCCCTGTGAAGCCATCCTTTGCTGAGAAACCAAGTCCAGTTGAGCCATTTTATTTTGATTCCATTAGCCCAATGACCTAAAATATTCAGTTCCTACCCTCCACTATTTAATTTCACTACCAAACCTAATCAAAACCCCAAACCTTTCATAACTAGCCTAATATCTTCCAAAAGAGAGAGCCCTCTTTGGATATAGATTGGCTAGATTTTGTATCTAAAAGTTGGTTTATGGTTACCTCTGACCCCTTTCCTCTTCTTACAACTTCTAGGAAAATCTAAGTGATAACAAGGTGTTAGGGCACCTAAGGTCTACCATGAATCACCAGGAGAGAGAGAGATGAATGGATTTGCTCAAGGAGAGAGGAAGAAGTTCTATGGAAAAATGCAGGAAACTAGGGCAGAATTGAGGTGAGATTTGGGAGACCTATAGGGCATGGATCAGATGAAGGGTGTGATTATCGATAAGTTGGTCTGCTGCTGGAGGATATATGCTGCATAGAAACTGATAGTCAACCAAGGAAATCAAGCAACAAGTGAAATGAATGCATTTAGTAAAAACAAAGTTTTGCATAAAAATGATCTAAACTATGATCTATGAAAGGAAATGCTAAGAAATGTTGTGGGAAAGGAAAGCATGAAAGAATACTATTGCAAATCAGGAAGTGGGCATGATGAAGAAGATCTGAATCAAAGCAAAGCTGGACTTATTAATCTAATAAAAAGCTGCAAACATAGAAGTCCTATGAATGAGAAAAATCTGTTTTTTTGGGGCAGCAAGAGAGTCTTGGCCTCAAATCATGGTCCCAGAGGGAGGAAGAGAGACCAAGGCACTATTGCTATTGTTTTAAGTCTTTTCTGGTCACTGCTTAACCTGCTATAGAAAGCACAAATGGAAGCAAACTACTAAACCATCAGAAGCAACCTATTCTTAACCATAAGATAAACACATTTGCCAACAAACTAATCTACAAACTAAAAAAAACATAAAAATACAAGTAAAGAGGAGCTTGGTTGCTTGGATTGGGCCCTAACCCAAAAGCTTCAGCCCTCTGAGGTAACTCAATGCTAGCTCAAAAAGGATTCCATCTTTATTTTCAAAACAATAGTAAGATTACATGAAATTGTCACAAAAATAATAAGCTCGAAATTTGAGCAGAGTTTACATAAGCAAAAATCCGACCCTAGTGAGGCCCTAGGCCTCTCTACTTATACAAATGAAGCTACCAATAGTTTCCTTAAAATCAGGGAGGCTTGGCTTCCAAAACTCAAGATAATCATCAATCATCCTCCACTTGCTCGGCTGCCTTCTAGTGCATGATTCGGCTACTTGTACTCCAATCTAAATGAAGGGGAATTCGAAGTGAGGAGTAATAGATGAGGGGGATTCCATCCTATAATTCCTATCCTCTATCCACTTCGAGTTATTGCTACCATTTGTCCACTGGATCCTTGACTTTGACCTTGAAATCCATCAATAATCTGCATTAAATACATGTTAAACCACATGGCACAATAACTAACTCAACTCACTCTATAAGCATAAATATAATTAGAAAATCATGTAATAAGCCTTTGAGAATGGTTGATTTTACTAGCACAGGAGGTAAAATGAGCCCATATAATTACCCATTTATGAGGCTCATCAAAGAGCAGTGTCACAAAGAAATAAAATAAGCCTTGAAAGTAATTATCTTTAACGATGATTATAGGAAGTGATTATCTCCCTCTTGATCCTACACCACAGACCATCAATTATATGTCAATGCCATATTTAAAAGAAATGAATCCTCTTGAGAACCACCTATATTCTCATTCCATGTTCTTCCAATTCTGGCTATCAATGTACAAGATGATCACTTGGATCTGCATCATACCATCTCCTATCAGGAGACTAACCCATCTAGGGTTACACTAAATCTATCACAGGTACTATAGTAACTCAATAGTTTCTCACTAATCATAATCACACTAGGGTTCTAATACTATAGAACCCAAGCCTTTACCATATGTAAGGGCACTCTTAGGGTTTCTCCCAAACCCTAACCTCTATTGCAAAAACAAAAGGTCTCCATAGGGTTTCTTTCAAACCTTGGAATTCTTTTAGGTATCCACCATTTTCATCCATTTCACTTTACTTTGATCATGAACTTCATCATTGGTGTCTCCATGAGGGGTGATTTCAATGAATTTTCATCAACCTAGGTCTGATACCATGTTAATTTTTATGGCTAGATTGTTCTTTGTTGTAGATAATTTCATTTTAAAACTTTTCAACATTTTATTCACCCCATAATATTATATCATCACTAGAAACTATGTATAGATAAAGATAACATTAACAATGCAACGAAATAGTATGGAACAAAAGAAGAAAAGCATGCAGAATAGAGACACCAGGATTTTGGTCAGAGACCTAGGAAAACCTGCAAAAGGGGGAAAACACATTAATCAATTCTTATTATTCTATTAGATATTCATTAATGTTCAACTAAGACATAAAGTACAAATATCATGAGGCATAATTCTTTCATCATCAATAATGCTAGGCCAACTAGGGCCTGTTACACTGAAATTTGTCACCATGACTATCTGCAGTTAATATGGCTCCATCAATAGTCATATTATCCTCCTTGTCAAGCCTAATATCTCTGCTCTTCATGTCAAGCTTAAAAAAAGAGAGAAAGTCACTAAAAACATGTTTATCTCTGGGTACGCAGGTTCTCTCTACCTTGCCTGCGTGTACGCATCCCAAA
>APFE031356296.1:0-78975 GCA_000404065.3 Pinus taeda | reverse complement strand
TTGTTTTCAATACCATCCCATGTCTGCTATGAGACATTGTTTCACATTGTTTTCTCTTCTTCACTAGATAAATTGTTAAATCTTGTTTTAAGTTTCGATACCATCCTATATCTGCTATGAGACATCGTTTCCTCTTCTCCACTAGTTAAATTGTTAAATCTTGTTTTATAGCATGCCACACTTCAAATGACATGAGACATTGAGACATTGTTTCCTTTTCTCCTCCACTTGTTACACCTTATTTTATAGCATGCCACACTCTAAATGACATGGGAATTTTTTTCTTTTCTTCGATACCATCCCATTCCCATGTCTGCTATAAGACATTGTTTCCTTTTCTTCACTTGTTAAATGCCACACTCCAAATGATATAGGACATTGTTTCCTTTCCTCTTCTCCACTGGTTAAACCTTGTTTTATAGCATACCTTGTTTTATAACATGCCACACTCTTCTTCTCCACTAGTTAAACCTTGTTTTATAGCATGCCACACTCCAATTGACATGGGACATTGTTTACTCTTTTCAAAACTTTGTCTGTTTTATATCATGCCACACTCCAAAATGGAAATAATGTCAAAATTCATGCCACACTCCAAATGGAAATAATGTCAAAAATTTAAAAACTCTTTTATGCTAATAACCATGTTTTATAGCATGACACACTCCAAATATGTTATAACCTTTGACATGGGATTGTTTACTCTTTTCAAAACTTTGTTTGTTTTATAAGCCGTTTCAATTTAAAGTACTTTTAAGTTCGATACCGTCCCATGTTTGCTATGAGACACTGTTTCCTCTTCTTCACTAGTTAAATTGTTAAATCTTGTTTTAAGTTTCGATACCATCCCATGTCTGGTATGAGACATTGTTTCACATTGTTTCCTCTTCTCCACTAGTTAAATTGTTAAATCTTGTTTTAAGTTTCGATACCATCCCATGTCTGTTATGAGACATTGTTTCCTCTTCTCCACTAGTTAAATTGTTAAATCTTGTTTTATAGCATGCCACACTTCAAATGACACGAGACATTGAGACATTGTTTCCTTTTCTCCTCCACTTGTTACACCTTATTTTATAGCATGTCACACTCTAAATGACATGGGACTTTTTTTCTTTTCTCCGATACCATCCCGTGTCTGCTATAAGACATTGTTTCCTCTTCTTCACTTGTTAAATGTCACACTCCAAATGACATGGGACATTGTTTCCTTTCCTCTTCTCCACTGGTTAAACCTTGTTTTATAGCATACCTTGTTTTATAGCATACCACACTCTTCTTCTCCACTAGTTAAACCTAGTTAAACCTTGTTTTATAGCATGCAACACTCCAATTGACATGGGACATTGTTTACTCTTTTCAAAGCTTTGTTTTATATCATGCCACACTCCAATTGACATGGGACATTGTTTACTCTTTTCAAAACTTACTTTGTTTTATATCATGCCACACTCCAAATTGACATGGGACATTGTTTACTCTTTTCAAAGCTTTGTTTTATATCATGCCACACTCCAATTGACATGGGACATTGTTTACTCTTTTCAAAACTTACTTTGTTTTATATCATGCCACACTCCAAAATGGAAATAATGTCAAAATTCATGCCACATTTCAAATGGAAATAATGTCAAAAATTTAAAAACTTTTTTATGCTAATAACCATTTTTTATAGCATGACACACTCCAAATATGTAATAACCCATGACATGGGACATTGTTTACTCTTTTCAAAACTTTCTTTGTTTTATATCATGCCACACTCCAAAATGGAAATAATGTCAAAATTCATGCGACACTCCAAATGGAAATAATGTCAAAATTTTAAAAACTCTTGATACTATCTCTATGCTAATAACCATGTTTTATAGCATAACACACTCCAAATATGTAATAACCTTATTTTATAGCCATGTTTTATAGCATAACACACTCCAAATATGTAATAACCTTATTTTATAGCATGATACATTCCAAATTTTGTTTTATAGCATGACACATTCCAAATAAAATAAAAATATGTCAAAAATTTGAAAACTCTTGATACTATCCCTATTCTAATAACCATGTTTTATAGCATAACACACTCCAAATATGTAATAACCAATTTTGTTTTATAGTATGACACATTTCAAATGAAATAATATTAAAAATTTGAAAACTCTTTAACTGAAATTTTAACACATTCCAAATATGAATATGTAATAAAGCATGACACATTCCAAATAAAATAATGTCAAAAATTTGAAAACTCTTCAACTGAGATTTTGATTTACTACATTGTTTATGCTAATAACCTTGTTTTATAACATGACATACTCTAAATACATAATTTATATTATGTAATTTATATTATGACACATATTATGTCACATTCCAAATGGAAATAATATCAACAATTCGTAATTCATATTATGACACATTTAATATCAAAAATTCGTAATTCATATTATGAAATTCGTAATTCATATTATGACAATAATGTCAAAAATTAAAAACTCTTTTAACTTTACTATATTGTTTCTTTCTCTTCACTCGTCAAACCTTGCTTTATAGCATACACAACTTTGTTTTCTTTCTCCTCACTTGTCAAGCCCCGCATACACAACTTTGTTTTTGGAGCGTTGTTTTTGTCACACTTCAACACAACTTTGTCAAGCCCCGCATACACAACTTTGTTTTTGGAGCGTTGTTTTTGTCACACTTCAACACAACTTTGTTTTTGGAGCGTTGTTTTTGTCACACTTCAATATTGTTTCTTGTTTCTCTCTCTTCACTTGTGAAAGTGAAGCCCTGCTTTATAGCATACTCTAAGAGATTTAACACATAATCTTGATTAAGATGAAACATTGATTAATGGAAATAATGTCCTTTGCTCATAGTTGATTGATGTTTTAAGAGATTTAACACATTTTAATGGATGAAAATTACTATTGATATGAAATCAAATCTTAATGGATGCAAACTTTGTTTTTTATATGGAAAATCAATGAAATAATGAATGTTCTAAGAGATTTAACACAATCTTGATTAAGATGAAACATTGATTAATGGAAATAATGTAAATAATGTCCTTTGCTTAGTCGCCTTTTAATGGATTTTTTAAGAGATCTAACATATAATTTTAATGCATGAAAATTACTATTAATATGAAATTTAATTGATGCAAACTTTTTTAAGAGATCTAACCTATAATTTTAATGATGAAAATTACTATTAATATGAAATTTAATCGCCTTGTAATGGATTTTTTTAAGAGATCTAACATATAATTTTAATGCATGAAAATTACTATTAATATGAAATTTAATTGATGCAAACTTTTTTAAGAGATCTAATGTCCTTTCCTGATCGGATTTAGGGAGATTTTTTATTACTCATCTGAATATATGGAAAAGTCAACACAAATTTTATAATTATGAATTAATGCTTTCAATTCATATAATTAACTCGGCATAGAGCTGAATCAGACGAAGCCCAAACCGGTTAATTTCAATAGGACTGATTACGATTTAATATATACCTCAATATACAAAAATAGCTTGTGTTCGTAGGCACGCTGAAATGTGGAGAGAAAACAAAAAGCAACCGCTCTCTCTGAAACGTGTCATAACAGTCTTAGTAATATTCATAGTTTAACTCGGTCGCTGCAGAGCTCGAGTCTAGGGGTTTCAATGTGCTTGTCGAAGGCATTGGAGTGAAATAGCACTGGAGCTCTTGCAAAAATCCACAGTGGCCGGTCTCGTTTTCGATGAAGAAAGAAGTTTTTGAGTTCAAACTCCTAGACTCTCTGGATATTGAAAGAGGGGTTTGGGATTTATTTTTTTTAAGATTTGGAGAATCCAGAAAATCATTGAGGAGCATCTTGTTGATTTTCGATTTGAAATAGAGCTTGCTATTTCAGAGTGCCATTGAGAGTAAAGTCGCTCCCTGCAAACCATTTTTAGGCACTGTCCTATCTATGGAGACGAATGAGAATATCGCTGTATGAAGCATGGACGCGCTGATACCTCCTTTTATCCCACATGCCACCCACTAGCTGCTCCGGAACTCTTTATATGTACAGTGGGTTGGCAGGTCTACACGTTGTCCTAGATCTAGGTGCCACTTGTAGGCAGATCTCAACTGTCGGATGATGGACAGATCTCAGTGGTCGGATGATGGACAGATCTCAGTGGTCGGATGAGTGGCAAGTGGCGGCAGCAGAGTCGATAGTTCTCAGCCGTCGGATGAGTGGCAAGTGGCATCACCAGGGCTGCCAGATTTGGACCGTAGGATGACTGCCAAGTGGTGCCACCGGAGTGGCCAGTTCTGGTCCATCAGATGCGTGAAAAGTGGCGCCACTAGAGCGGCCAGATCGGGTCCGTGCCTGACAAGTGGCGTCACCAGCTCGGTCAGATGTGGGCCGTTCGATGAGCGACAAGTGGTGTCACCAGCTCGGTCAGATCTGGGCCGTTCGATGAGCGACAAGTGGCGCCACCAGAATGGTCAGATCTGGTCCGTCATATGCGTGACAAGTGGCGGCATCAGAACGGATGGATCTGGGCTATCAGATGATGACAAGTGGCGCCATCAGACCGGCCAGACCTGGGCCGTTGGATGAATGACACGTGGCTCCATCAGAGCGGTTATATCTGCGCCATCCGATATGTGAAACGTGGCGCCATCGGAGCGGCTGGATCTAGGCCGTCAGATGAGCGACAAGTGGCGCCATCAGAGCCGCTGGACCTGGGCCTTCAGATGAGCGACAAGTGGCGCCATCAGAGCCGCTGTATCTGGGCCGTTAGGTGGGCGACAAGTGGCGCCATCAGAGCAGCGGTATCTGGGCTGTCCAATGCGTGACCAGCTCGGTCAGATCTGGGCCGTTCGATGAGCGACAAGTGGCGCCACCAGAATGGTCAGATCTGGTCCGTCATATGCGCGACAAGTGGCGGCATCAGAACGGCTGGATCTGGGCTATCCGATGATGACAAGTGGCGCCATTAGGCCGGCGAGACCTGGGCCGTTGGATGAATGACACGTGGCTCCATCAGAGCGGTTATATCTGCACCATCCGATATGTGAAACGTGGCGCCATCGGAGCGGCTGGATCTAGGCCGTCAGATGAGCAACAAGTGTCGCCATCAGAGCCGCTGGACCTGGGCCTTCAGATGAGCGACAAGTGACGCCATTAGAGCCGCTGTATCTGGGCCGTTAGGTGGGCGACAAGTGGCGCCATCAGAGCAGCGGTATCTGGGCTGTCCAACATGTGACACGTGGCGCCGCCGGAGCACCTGTATCTGGGCCATCTAACATGTGACACGTGGCGCCTCCGGAGCCGCTAGATCTGGGCCGTCCAACATGTGACACGTGGCGCTGCCGGAGCGGCTGGATCTGGGCTGTCGTGACACGTGGCAATGCAAGAGCGGCTGGATCTGGGCCGTCGTGACACGTGGCACCGCAAGAGCAGCTGGATCTAGGCTGTCCAATATGGTACACGTGGCACCGCAAGAGCGGCTGGATCTGGGCCGTCCAATATGGTACACGTGGCGCTTCCAGAGCGGCTGGATTTGGGCCGTCCAATATGGGACACGTGGCGACGCCAGAGCGGCTGGATCTGGGCCGTCCAGTATGGGACACGTGGCGACGCCAGAGCGGCTGGATCTGGGCCGTCCAATATGGGACACGTGGTGTCACCAGAACGGCTGGATCTAGGCTGTCCATTATGGGACACGTGGCGCCGCCAGAGCGGCTGGATCTAGGCCGTCCATTATGGGACACGTGGCGCCGCCAGAGCGGCTGGATCTAGGCCGTTAGATGAGCGACAAGTGGCACCATCAGAGCCGTTGTATCTGGGCCGTCAGATGAGCGACAAGTGGCGCCATCAGAGCCGTTGTATCTGGGCCGTCAGATGAGCGACAAGTGGCGCCATCAGAGCGGCTGGACCTAGGCCGTTAGATGAGCGACAAGTGGCGCCGTCAAAGCCGCTGGATCTGGACAGTCAGATGAGCGACAAGTGGTGCCATCAGAGCCGTTGTATCTGGGCCGTTAGATGGGCGACAAGTGGCGCCATCAGAGCCGCTGTATCTGGGCCGTCAGATGAGCGACAAGTGGCGCCATCGGAGATGCTGTATCTCGGCCGTCACATGAGCGACAAGTGGCGCCATCAGAGCCGCTGTATCTGGGCCGTCACATGAGCGACAAGTGGCGCCATCAGAGCCGCTGTATCTGGACCGTTAGATGGGTGACAAGTGGCGCCATCAGAGCAGCTGTATCTGGGCCATTAGATGGGCGACAAGTGGCGCCATCAGAGTCGCTGTATCTGGGTCGTTAGATGGGTGACAAGTGGTGCCATCAGAGCCGCTGTATCTTGGCCGTCAGATGGGCGACAAGTGGCGCCATCAGAGCCACTGTATTTGGGCCGTTAGATGGAGGACAAGTGGCGCCATCAGAGCCGCTGTATCTGGGCCGTTAGATGGAGGACAAGTGGCGCCATCAAAGCTGTTGTATCTGGGCCGTTAGATGGGCGACAAGTGGCGCCATTAGATCAGCGATATCTGGGCCATTAGATGAGCGACAAGTGGCGCCATCAGAGCCGCTGTATCTGAACCGTTAGATGGGCGACAAGTGGCACCATCGAGCAGCTGTAGCTAGGCCGTTAGATGGGCGACAAGTGGCACGCAGTTGTATCTGGGCCGTTAGATGGGCGACAAGTGGCGCCATCAGAGCAGTTGTATCTGGGCCATTAGATGAGCGACAAGTGGCGCCATCAAAGCCGTTAGATGGGTGACAAGTGGCACCATCAGAGCAGCTGTATCTGGGCCGTTAGATGGGCGACAAGTGGCGCCATCAGAGCAGCTATATCTGGGCCGTTAGATGGGCGACAAGTGGCGCCATCAGAGCAGCTGTATCTGGGCCGGAGGATGAGTGACACATGGCGCCATTAGAGCAGCTGTATCTGGGTCGGAGGATGAGTGACACGTGGCGCCGCTAGAGCGGCTGGATCTGGGTCGTTAGATGGGCGACAAGTGGCGCCGTGGAGTAGCTGGATGTGGGCCGTTGGATGAGCGACATGTGGTTAGATGGGTGACAAGTGGCGCCATCAGAGCAGCTATATCTGGGCCGTTAGATGGGCGACAAGTGGCGCCATCAGAGCAGCTGTATCTGGGCCGGAGGATGAGTGACACATGGCGCCATCAGAGCAGCTGTATCTGGGTCGGAGGATGAGTGACACGTGGCGCCGCCAGAGCGGCTGGATCTGGGCCGTTAGATGGGCGACAAGTGGCGCCGTGGAGTAGCTGGATGTGGGCCGTCGGATGAGCGACATGTGGCGCCGTGGGAGTAGCTGAATGTGGGCAGTCGATGAGCTACAAGTGGCGCCACATCTGGTATGAGTGACAAGTCAGAGCATCGGGACCCGGTCAGTTGGTGAGTGACACGTGGCACCATTTGAGGGGTTCGATCCGAGCAGTCAGATATATGACGAGTGGCTCGACAGGAGCGCCGGAAGCTCTCGAGCCCGTTCGCGCCATGTGCCGTCTTGCGATGATAACTCCAACCTGCAGTAATTATGAAGAGTAAGAATAGAGTTTAGCGTTTCTCATGTGGGAGAAATGGTATTTCCATTAATCCCTCAGTTAACGTGTCTGTCCAAATCGATTTGTTCGCACCATGTGCCGTCTTGCGATGATAACTCCAACCTGCAGTAATTATGAAGAGTAAGAATAGAGTTTAGCGTTTCTCATGTGGGAGAAATGGTATTTCCATTAATCCCTCAGTTAACGCGTCTGTCCAAATCGATTTGGCAGCGTCCACGACTCATAGAGCTACATTCCAAGCGTCTGCACAGAGAGGGCAGCGTGGGACGCACATTTCCCACGCAGGCTGGGTAATGGTCTTAAATATTGCCTCAGAGTTCAGTGCCAAAGCAGCTCTGGTAGCGCCACTCACCAGACCATCGTCCTTCGTGTGGATATCTAGTGTGTAACATCCATTGAGCAGAGTGATCATTTTCTTCCAATCTGATTTCAATTCATCGCTCAATCAACTTCCACCTTAAATCCAAATTCCATGAATTAATGAGGAATACAACAGTTCAAGTCGAGCAAAATCCTTTGGGTAATTCCTTTAATACAGAACAACCATTCATAGGCCTTATGTGGTTGTGATTCGTAGGCCTTTTGCAAAAACTGGGCATTGGGAGAACCGCTGAAATTTCCCAAACTGTCCACAATTTTTTGAATCCGTCTATGCGGAATTCAATTGGGCCGTTCTACTAATTATCATTCAAATTTTTAATTCTTTACAGAAGGTTCATATGATGACGCTTACAGGACTAGAGAAGAATTGGGTTATTTAAAAATATCTCAGAAATTGAATTACCATAACATTCATCACCGTTTGAAGAACCCCATAAGTGTGGTTTCCATTCGTCGTTTCATATGTTATTTTTGGTTGTTGATGTATATAATTAAATTATTTTTAGTTTATTGTTTAAATGGTTTTCAAAAGAATTCTTCACGGTAATGTTTCTCTAACAGTTTAGTGTGAGACTTATTTTAGAATTGGGTTATTTAAAAATATCTCAGAAATAGAATTACCATAACATTCATAACATTCATCACCGTTTGAAGAACCCCATAAGCGTGGTTTCCATTCGTCGTTTCATATGTTATTTTTGGTTGTTGATGTATATAATTAAATTATTTTTCGTTTATTGTTTAAATGGTTTTCAAAAGAATTCTTCACGGTAATGTTTCTCTAACAGTTTAGTGTGAGACTTATTTTCTTTGATGCTGCGTTCCGGGTTAAAGTGAATATTCATTTTTTATGATTAATTTTTTGTGAAAATCTTGACCGTAGATATTTATCTACGGCAAATGGTGAAATTTGACGGTCAGATCTAGATGGTCGGGAGAGATCTAATGGTCTAGATTGAACCAGATCCAACCGTTTAGATTGAGCTAGATCTGACGGCCCAAATTTGGTAGATCCGACGACCCAGATCTCGCAGATCTAACGGTCCATATTTTCTTAAATCCAACGGTCCAGATATGGCTAGGTCTGACGACTCAGATCTGCGAGATCTAACGGTCCAGATTGAGAAAGATCGAACAGTTCAGATTGAGCAGGATCCAACGGTCCACATTGAGATCCAACGGCCCAGATCTTTCTTGATTCAACGGCTCAGATATTCCAGATCCGATGGCCTAGATCTGGCAGATCCCACGGCCCAGATTGAGCAAGATCTGACGGCCCAGATATGGTAGATCCCACGGCCCAGATTGAGCGAGATCCAACGGCCCAGATTGAACGAGATTCAACGGCCCAGATCTGGTGAGATCTAGCGGTCCACATTGAGCGAGATCCAACGGTTCAGAATGAGCGATATCCAATGGCCAGATCTGGCGAGATCTGACGTTCCAGATTGACGGCCCAGATTGGCGAGATCCGACGGCTCATATATTTGGATAGATGTCAGATCTGACGGCCCAGATTGGCAATGTTCTGATAATTATTAGATGATAACTTGTTGGTAGATAAGATATCATCTGATAACTTACAGGTGGATAACTTATATTAACATAATTTATTAGGATATCATCTGATAGGTTATAGACGGGTAACTTATATGAAGAGAAGTTATTGTAGATAATCTATCAAATGATAACTTATAGACATAAAAGTTATAGTAGATACGCTATCATCTTATCACTTATAGGATGATAACTTCTATGAAGATACGAATTGTCCCATACGCTATCATCTGATAACTGATTGGTAGATACACTATCATCTGAGAACTTATATGATAACTTCTATGGAGCGAAGCTTTACTTACGCGAGGCTGGGAGCCGACCACTTGTTCCATTGACCAGGGGAAGAGCCACCTGGCAGTGCGTTGGACAAGACTTCTGGCCCATTGATACTGCGCCACCTGGCAGTGCGTTGGACAAGTCCTCTGGTCCATTGGCACTGCGCACTTGAAAGTGAGATGGACATGACATCTGGCCTACTGGTCTCCGCCACTTGGCGGTGCCTTGGCCGCTAGATCTTGGCCATTGGATCTCCGGGGCTGGTTCGCTGCTTGCCTTGTTACTGATGGTCGTTTTACCTATCCATTGTCGGACCGAGACTCACTACAGCAGGCCCCTCCATCGGAGTAACGTGATAGTTGTGTCTAGGTCAGTTTTATGGGTCAAAATGACTACGATATCGTGGTGGTGTAGGGTAGATTCTATCTAGCACCTAGATTAGAGGGATATAAGGGGATATAAGCAGGGCACTTGTCATCCATCAAGCACCCAGATTAGAGGGATATATCATTTATCAAACTTATCAAACACAAAGATCGGAAGGCCCTAGGCAGCGCACTTGACACACATCCAATGGCATGTCTAGATGGCCTTGAGCCTACCACTTGTCCTCGATGAGAGATCCCAGATCAAAGGCCCTCAACGTACCACTGGTCATCCATCTAAAGCCCAAATCCTAAACCCTCATCCCACAACTTATAATCCAAGAGAGCCCAAATCCAAGGGCCTTGAGCCCACCACTTTTCATCAATCAAGCACCAAATTCAAAGGCCTTGAATAAACCACTTGTCACACATCCAACAACATGGTCGACACCCCACCACTTGTCACATATTTGGGGACCTGATCGAAGGGGTTGCCCATGTTCGTAGATTAGAGGGGCCTAAGCTTGCCACTTGTCATCCATACGACGGGCATATCCAAGGGCCCTAAGCCCTCCACATGTCACCCATCGAGAGACTAGATCCAAGGGCCTTGACCCTGCCACTTTTAGTGACTAAGGACCAAAATCAAATGGGCCAGGCAAGACACTTGTCGCCCATTCAATGTCCAAATCCAAGGGCCCTAAACCAACTCAACACCTAGATCTGAGGGACTTAGCCAAGCCACTTGTTCACCATCGAGCACCCAAGTCGTAAGGCCCTAGGCAGGGCACTTGTCCACCATCAAGCACCCAAATCCAAGGGTGTCAAACAGGGCACTTGTTGCCCATTAAACATGCAGATCCAAAGGCACTAAGCAGGCTACTTGTCAATGATTGAACCAACAAATCTGAGGGCCCTAAGCCCACCACCTAGATCCGAGGCCCTAAGCCCACCACTTGTTATCCATAGAGTGCCAAGATCTGAGGGCCCTAAGCCCACCACTTGTCATCCATCGAGAACTCAAATCTAAGGGATGTGAACTGGCCACTTGCCATTTATTGAGCACCCAGATCCAACAACCTTGGGCAAGCCACTTGTCATCCATTAAGCATCCAAATCCAACAGCCCTAGGCAAGCAACTTGTCATCATCGAGCACTCAAATCCAAGGGATGTGAACTGGCCACTTGTCATCTATCAAGCACCCAAATCCAACAAACCTGGGCAAGCCACTTCTCATCCATCAAGCACCCAAATCCAGCAGCCTAGGCAAGCAATTTGTCATCCATCGAGCACCCAAATCCAACAACTTAGGCAAGCCACTTCTCATTCATTGAGCACCCAAATCAGAGGGACCTGGGCAAGCCACCTCTCATCCATCACCCAAATCAGAGGGACCTTAGGCAAGCTACTTGTCATTCATCAAGTGCACAGTTTGGAGACCTTGAGCAAGGCACTTTTCATCCATCGAGTGCCCAAATCGAAGGGAACTACGCAGGCCACTTGTCATCCATCGAGCACCCAAATCCAACAACTTAGGCAAGCCACTTCTCATTCATTGAGCACCCAAATCAGAGGGACCTGGGCAAGCCACCTCTCATCCATCACCCAAATCAGAGGGACCTTAGACAAGCTACTTGTCATTCATCAAGTGCACAGTTTGGAGACCTTGAGCAAGGCACTTTTCATCCATCGAGTGCCCAAATCGAAGGGAACTACGCAGGCCACTTGTCATCCATCAAGCGCTTAGATCAATGAGACTAGAACAAGCCATTTGTCATTCATCAAGCACCAAGATCAAAGGGCCTTGGTAGGCCATTTGTCACTCACCTAGTTGCCCAATCAGAGGGACTTGAGCTTGCCACATGTCCTCGATCAAGAGCCCAAATCGAAGGGACATGAGCATGTCACTTGTCATCCATTTAGAACCTCTGAAGGCCCACCACTTTTCCTCCATCTAGTATCCATATCCGAGGGCCCTCAACTCAGCACTTCTCACTCGAGGGCTTAGATCCAAGTGCCCATAGTATGCCACTTGTCATCCTAGAGAACCCATATCCGAGGTCCCTGAGCCCACCACTTGTCATTGATCAAGCACCCAAGTTCGAGGGCCCTCGTCATACCATTTATCACACATCCATTGACCTGAGCATGAGCATGTCACTTGTCATCCATCTAAAGCCTCTAAGGGCCCTCAACTCACCACCTATCTGGAGCCCATATTTGAGGGCCCTCAGCCCGCCACTTTTCATCCATCTGGAGCCCATATCTGAGGGCCCTCAACTCACCACTTCTCATTCAACAGGGCTCAGATCGAAGGGCCCATAGCATGTCGCTTGTCATCCAAGAAAGCCCATATCAGAGGTCCCTGAGCCCACCACTTATCATCGATAAAGTACTCATATTCGAGGGCCCTCGGCATACCACTTGTCACACATCCAACGTCCTAATCGAAGGGGCTTGACCCTACCACTTGTCACACATGTAGTTCACAAATCCAAGGCGTTGAAGCTTGCCACTTGTTTCCCATCCAACATGCAAATCCAAGGGGTCTACTCCCGCAAGTGTCGCCCATCGAGAGCCCAAATCCAAGGGCCTTGAGCTTGGTTGGGGGTGGGGGGAGTTAATGTGCATTGCCACTTGTCAACTATAAAGAGCCAAAATCAAAGGGGCCTAGGCAAGCCACTTGTCACTCATCCACGTCCAGATCTAAAGGCCTTGAACCAACCACATGCCATCCACCCATCATCCAGATCCAAGGACCTAGGCAAGCCACTTGTTGCCCATCCAGCGTCCAGAACCGAGGGCCTTGAACCAACCAACAACACAACCTGCGTAGATCCTGGCCTAATGCCCAATAACTAGACTTAGCAATCCTCACAGAAAGGTCAAGTTCATCAAGATCGAACTTGCTAGTTAGTGTCAAACCACTTGGTCATCTCCATTGCAGGGACCATGGCATTTCCTCAAGCCATGTCAAAGCCAATATCCCTAACAACAAAGCCATACTTGGGAGGAACAACTCCAGGTATGATAGTGGTGTCAAAACCGAATTCTAATACAACAAGACATTGTTGGGAATCAATTTCACTGTGGTAGCTATCATCTACTTCCAGAGGAAAGCCTCTAGTGCCTTGACCATAGCCTCGAGATCATTAGTAGAGCTCTTACCATCTCAGAAGGATTCAAGAGTTAAATTGATCACTCTCTTAGTGCCCATGTGAGGGTTTTTAACAACGTGGAAAGACATTGCTTTCGAGCTTGAAAAGTCTAGTTTTCCTAGAAGTGAGATCAAACCCTCAATTAAAGTTTAATTTGAATTTAGATTGGATTATAAGATTAGAAGTCCCATGTGACACTACAATACGCAAATTTGCAAGCAATAAAGATTAAATGCAACATACAACAGTATACGGAAAACAATAAACACATTTCCTTCGCCCTTTCATAGCCATCTAAAAGCTCAAGATTTGACATGAAAAAACGGACCAGTTAAAGAAAAGCCATACCTTGAAGGAAAAGGTGCTACTTTTCGTAAGTAGGAAGATAGATTTGTGTAGTTCCTTTAAAGTTTAAGAGGAAACTATGATTGAATTGCACGATTTGACATGAAAAAGCGGACCAGTTAAAGAAAAGCCATACCTTGAAGGAAAAGGTAAGTAGGAAGATAGATTTGTGTAGTTCCTTCAAAGTTTAAGAGGAAACTATGATTGAATTGCACGCTAGAATGGAGCTTTATAGATGCTCCAAAGCAAGAAGTGACATTCCTTGTCAACCATCATATAAGTTATTCGATGGACAAGTGATGTTCCTTTTCAGTGTATAAGTTGGCAGATAAGTGATGTTCCTTTCCGGAAAATAAGTTATATTCCTTTCCAGAAAATAAGTTATAGGCAAATAAGAAGTTTCCTTTTCGACGCATAAGTTATTAGGATAAGTGGTGTTCCTTTTCGGCGGACAAGTCTGGGTGGATAAGTAATGTTTATTTTCAGCAATTTATTTGTTAAGTAGCCTGTGACAAGTTATCTGTTAGCGATAAGTTATCAACAAATAAGTTATCTATTAAGTATAAGTTATTGGATATAAGTTAGGGATAAGTTATCTGTTAGGGATAATTTATTAACGATAATTTATTTGTCAGGGATAAGTTATTAGTAGATAAATTATCAGTTAAGGATAATTTATTAGATAAGTAATGTTCCTTTTCAACATATAAGTTATCTTTTAGGGATAAGTTGCTAGTTAAGGATAAGTTCTAGGATAAGTGATGTTCTTTTTTGTGGAATAAGTTATCAGATAAGTTACGTCACTTGTCTATTGGATAAGTTATTTGTTGAAAGGGAACATCACTTAACCACCTAATAACTTATACAATCGTATATCCAAGGAACCTGAGCATGTCGCTTTTGACCCATCAAGAGGGAAGATTTGAGGGCCTTGAACAAGCCACTTGTTGCCCCTGCAGCACCTAATCCACATGAACTATGTCGATGCCCATATACAAGGACCTTGCGCAAGCCATTTGTCACTCATCCAACAAGTTGATCCAATGAAACTAAGCCCTCCACTTGTCAATGTGCCAATGCCTCTAAAGGTTTCAAGCGTTGCAAATCCAATGAGCCTAAACCCACTAATTGTTGCCAATACAGAGGGCAGATATGAGGGAATTGAGCCCACCACTTGGCACCCATCAAGAAGGCAGATCTGAGGGCCTTGAGCCTGCCACATGGCATCCATCAATAGGGCATATCCAAGGGCCCTAATCCCGCCACTTGTTTCCCATGCAATGCCCAGATCTAAGGGCCCTTAAACCGCCACTCGTTTCCCATGCAATGCCCATATCTGAGGGCACGAAGCACCCAAATCTGTGGACCTTGAGCAAGCATTTTGTCAGTCATTTAGCACACATATTTAATGATCCTAAGCCTGCGAACACATGAAAGGGCCATGGGAAGACCACTTGTCGCACGTGCATCGCCTTGATCCAAGGGCACTGCACCCACCACTGCCAACCAATGAGCACCCAGTTCTAAGGGACCTGAGCCTAGCACTTGTCCTCCATCCAAATCCTAGATCTTAGGGCCCTGAACTCGCCACTTCCATCGAGTGCCCAGATTTGAGGGCCCTAATCCTGCTACTCTTCACCCATCAATAGGGAAAATCCAATTTCTAGATTGGAGGGACTTGAGCCTACAACTTGTCCTCCATGAGAGACCAAATCCAAGGACCTTCATCTTGCCATCTGTCATCCATCTAGAACCCAAATCTCAGGGTAAGAGGGCAAACTTGAAGGCCCTAGGCATGCCACTTTTTTCCCATGCAACGCCTAGATCCGAGGACCCTTAACCCACCACTTGTTGCCCATGCAACAACCTGATCCGACAACCTTGGGTAAGCCACTTGTCATCCATTGAACACCCATCTATTGAACACCCAAATTAGAGGGACCTAGGTGGGCCACTTGTCATCCATCGAGCATCGACATCGGAGGGGTTTGGCCAAGCCACTTGTCACACATCCAGTGGCCTAATTGAAGGGACCTAAGCCTACCACTTGTCCTCCATGGGAGCCCAAATAAGAGGGCCCTCAACCTGCCACTTGTCATCCATTTAGAAAACATATCTGAGGGGCCTCAACCTGCCACTTGTCATCTAAAGAGAGCCCAGACCCGAAGGCCTTGGACATATGCATCGAGCACCCAAATCGAAGGGACCTGAGCAAGCCACTGGTCATCCATCAAATGCACAAATCAGAGGGTCCTAAGCAAGCCACTTATCATCAATCAATCTCCCAAATAGATGGGGACTAGGCAAGCCACTTGTCACACATCTAGTGTCCTGATCAAAGGGACCTTACCCTGCTAGTTGTCCTCCATTGAGAGCCCATATCAGAGGGACCTCAATGTGCCACTTACCTACATCCGAGGGCCTTAAGCTTGCCACTTGTCATCCATCAATCACAAGGACTTGGGAGGCCACTTGTCACACATCCAGCGACATAAACATAGGGGAGTGGCCCCACGACTTGTTGCCCATCCAATGCACGAATCCAAGGGTCCTCAGCCTGCCTCGTCTCACCCATCTAACGCATAGATCTGACGGGGCTAAACCCAACACGTTTCACCCATTGAGAACCAAATCCAAGGGAAGCCACTTATAGAGGGCCAAAATCAGAGGAGCATGGGCAAGTCACTTGTCGTCGATCTAGCGCCCTGATATGAGGGACTTGGGAAGGCCACTTGTCATCAATTCAACATCCATATCCAAGTAACTTGGGCAAACCACTTGTAATTGATTCAACAACCAGATCCGAGGGACCTCAGCATACCACTCGTCACATCGAGCACCTAAATCTAAGGCTCCTAGGCCCACCACTTGCCACCCATCCAGCAGCCAGATTTGAGGGCGCCACTTATCGCCCATTCAACACCCATATCCAAGGGCCTAGGTCCCGCCACTTGTGACCAATCGAGTGGTCAAGATCTGAGGGCCCTAGGCAAGCTAGTTGTCGACCATAAGTGACTATATCAATTGCAGCAATTGGCAATAGATCACTATTGTGATTTGGCAACAAATCAATGGCACCATTTCGCAACGAGTCATGGAGCCATTTCGAAACATATCATGGAGCCACTTGGCAACATATCATAGTGCCACTTGATAGCACATCATATCGCCATTTCGCAGCATAGCATGGCACCACTTGTCAATAGATATTGTGCCACTTGGCAACAAAACATTCATGCCACTTGGAAACAATGACAACACTACTTGGTCTTGGAACAAATATAGGCCTTTTCTCCCTTCTCTGACATGCACAAACATGATTCCTCGTCATAAAAAAGTGTTGAAACAACTAAATCAATCCAATAACTGCCCAAGGCCTCTCTATTGACTGTGGTACAAGATCATCCTCAATTTGTGTTCTACAATGGCATATATTAGTCAATATCATGCCAGAATGTACTTCCACGGCACGAGGACAATATATCTTTCAAAAATTCATCCTCGTTATTTAAAATGGGAATCACTACGGATCGTAGTGCAGGTTTGTTCTATATCATGCATGGCATTTTCTATCCTCATTTATTTCATTTACTCTCATCTTACAAACAAATCAAATATGTCACAAATCCTCGCATTGATCATATACCCAAAATAGGTCCAAATTTTGAAGCTTCACACAACCTGAGAGGACACTAACCATCTTAACATACACTTGAAATACCAAGATAGTATAATGATTTTTTTCTAACTTACAACAAATTATTTATTTAATGTGTGTGTGAGTAATAATTATAAAATGGTTAATTTATGTTTTAATATTATGTATTACGGTGTTGAGAACTAGTTTAGTTATTATTAATGAAATGTTTTTATCTTAAAAATAATTCAACAAATTCATATATTAACTAATATTATTACATAACTAAGAAAAAAAATGCAATTTATAATTTGAATGTAACATATACAATTTATATTAAAAGTTATGACGCAGAGTTGATATTGTTGCCCCATGTGTAGCTCAACCTTCGATCAGAGAAACAATAAAATAAATATATGGCCTTTGTACATAGATTCAACTGAAAAGGTGGATATTCGTCCAAATCAATATCTAGGCTAATAACATTTTAGAACACAATCACAAGGTAAAACAGAATTTTTGGAAAATTTCAATACAATTGCTCAAAGAGATCTCATTTAAATTGGAGATCATTCTCAAATGTCATACATTTTCAAGAAAATAAGATGTGTTCAAGTAGCAATACCCTAATAGTCGAGTTTTTCCTTAGATGGATTTTGCACTTCACAGACACTTTTCCATTCAATCTTTTAAGAACTTTTTTTTGCCTTAAGAGTTATTGTACCATACCAAATCAATAAATTGATGTTGTGCAAAAGCCACTTCACAACTTGCCATAATCAAGTAATAAATTATTTAAGGCCATGTTACCCACCAAAATGGGTAACCTCGAAGGAAAAAATTGTTTCTCCTATTTTGGACAAACTTCTAGCCAAAAACCCTACACATTGTTTGATTATGATTGTATAATAACTCCACCATCTCATGAAACCTCTCACCATCTAGCATTTCTATTGAATGAAGTTGAGATACCGCTCAACAAATACTTTGATTATAGTGCAATCGTGTGCATTTACTTAATGTTTTGGGCATTTAGTATGGATAAAAGCATAATCTAAGTGACTGATGGATAAAAGCATAATCTAGGTGACTGATTGATATTGATTGTTAGATTAGTCTCACCTTACCAAAGGGGTTAAAGATAGACTACCAATTAACATGTACTTTTATCATTGTGCAATTAGGTAATCTAGATGATTGATTGATATTAAGTGTAAGTTTCTTCTCTCACCTTACTTGAGGGGTTAATCTTTAGCCCTGGATCCAGTGGGACCTCCCATAAGGCCTTATGATTATAGGAGGGGTTGTATGATAATTTTATAAACTTAGAATAACTTTGAAGTTTATGATGCTTTTAAATTTTATGATGATTTTATGAATTTTATGAATTTTTGAACTTTTAAATTTTATAATGTTATGATAATTTTATTAAATTTTGATTTTATGAATTTATAAACTTTTAAATTTTATGATGATTTTAAATTTGATGATTATTTGATAAAATTTTTGATAAACTTTTAAATTTTATGATGATTTTATGAATTTATAAACTTTTAAATTTTATGAATTTATGATGAACTTTAAATTTTATGATGATTTTATAAAGCTATGATAAACCTAGAATAACTTTGATTTTATAAACTTAGAATAACTCTGAAGTTTATGATGCTTTTAAATTTTACGATGATTTTATGAATTTATAAACTTTTAAATTTTATGACGATTTTATGAATTTATAAACTTTTAAATTTTAAGACGATTTTATGAATTTTAAACTTTCAAAGTTTAATGATGCTTTTAGATTTTATGATGATTTTAAGAATTTATAAGATTTTAAATTCTATGACGATTTTTATGAATTTTTAAATTCTATGACGATTTTTATGAATTTTTAAACTTAAAATTTTATGAGGATGCTTTTAAATTTTATGATGATTTTAAGAATTTATAAAATTTTAAATTCTATGCCGATTTTTAATGACAATTTTTATGAATTTTTAAACTTAAAATTTTATGATGATTTTATGAATTTTTAAAATTTCTTAAATAACTTTAAAGTTTATGATGATTTTATAAACTTTCAAATTAGATGATGATTTTATGAATTTATAAACTTTTAAAATTTATAATGATTTTATGAAATTTTAAACTTTTTAAGTAACTACGAAGTTTATGATGATTCTATAAACTTTTAAATTTGATGATTTTATAATTCTTAGTTATTTAAGAATTGATTTTATAAATTTTTAAATTTTATAATGATTTTTTGAATTTATAAATTTTAAATTTTATAATGGTTTTATGAATTTTTAAACTTTTTAAATAACTTCGAAATTTATGATGATTATATAAACTTTTAAATTTGATGATTTTATAATTCTAGTTGTTTAAGAATTGTATGTCTCTTTGAGAAATAAAATCCCAAAAAAAACCTCAGGGTTGGAAATAAAATCCCAAAAAATGAAAATCAATATCAATTATATGAGTTGAAATCCGCCCGAATGTTTGATACGGAAATCTAACCACCAAGGAAGTAAATTAGCCTTCTTTTCCTTCATTTCCATTTGAATTTTCTACATCTATTATTGATACGGAAATCTAATCTAACAACCAATAAAGTAAATTAGGCTTCTTTACGGAAATCTAAAGACCAAAAAAAGTAAATTAGCCTTCTTTTCCTTCATTTTTCTGCATCTATTAATACATCTAGTTGCTTGCCTAGCTAGTTAGATCTTTAATACATCTAGTTGCTTGTCTAGCGAGTTAAATCTTTAGATCTATATCTATGCCTATAAATTAGCCTTATTTTCCTTCATTTCCATTTGAAATCTAATCTAACAACCAATAAAGTAAATTAGGCTTCTTTACGGAAATCTAAAGACCAAAAAAAGTAAATTAGCCTTCTTTTCCTTCATTTTTCTGCATCTATTAATACATCTAGTTGCTTGCCTAGCTAGTTAAATCTTTAATACATCTAGTTGCTTGTCTAGTGAGTTAAATCTTTAGATCTATATCTATGCCTATTTGGATCAATTCATCATAGCAAAGCACATGAAAGAAGGGAAGGAAAGAGAGCCTAACAAGCAATAAAGTAAATTAGCTTCTTTTCCTTCATTTCCATTAAGCCATTTAACAAGCAATAAAGTAAATTAGCTTCTTTTCCTTCATTTCCATTTGAATTTTCTGCATCTATTAATACATCTACATCTAGTTGCTTGCCTAGCTAGTTAGATCTTTAATACATCTAGTTGCTTGTCTAGCGAGTTAGATCTTTAGATCTATATCTATGCCTATTTGGATCTAGCAAAGCAAATGAAAGAAGTGAAGGAAAGGGAGCCTACGCCAGCGTCAATGTCAATAAAAGCTCTTGCCCAAGTACATGCAAATTGACCGGCTTAAAGGTTCTCCGGCCAAATCCACTAACTAGTTGGTTAGAACTTCAATATAAAATTACTTAGCTTCGTCAGGGTTCGTATTCATCAGTTAAAAAGCATTCTCTTGAGGTTCACCGGTTTGGGCTTCTCATCTGATTTAGCTCAAAGTTATATGAGTTAAAAGCATTAATTCATAATTATAAAATTTGGGTTGGCTTTTCCATATATTCCGATGAATAATAAAAAATCTCTCTGAGTAATAAAAAATCTCTCTAAATCCGATCAGGAAAAGACATTATTTCATTGATTTTCCATATATTCACATGAGTGTGCAAAAAAAAGACATTGTTTCATTGCATCAATTAAGATTTGATTTCATATCAATAGTAATTTTCATCCATTAAAAATAAGTATTAAATCTCTTAAAACATCCATCAACTAAAAGGTGACTGAGCAAAGGACATTATTTCCATTAATCAATATTTCATCTTCATCTTAATTATGTGTTAAATCTCTTAAAACATCCATCAACTAAAAAGTGATGGAGCAAAGGACATTATTTCCATTAATCAATGTTTTGTGACTGAGTAAAGGAAATTATTTCCATTAATCAATGTTTCATCTTAATTATGTGTTAAATCTCTTAGAACGTCCATCAACTAGAAGGTGTGACAAAGCAAAGGACATTAGAAGGTGTAACTAAGCCAAGGACATTATTTCTATTGGGAGTGTGCCAAAATCAACACTCCAAAGACAAAGTTGTGTATGCTATAAAGTAGGGGTTGACAAGTGAAGAGAAAGAAACAATGTAGTAAATCAAAATCTTAGTTAAAGAGTTTTAAAAATTTTAGACATTTTTTCCATTTGGAACGTGTCATGATAATATTTGACATTTTTTCCATTTTTTCCATTTTATGACATATTTAGAATATGTAGAGTTATAAAACAAGGTTATTAGCATAAATAATGTAGTAAATCAAAATCGCAGTTGAAGAGTTTTTAAATATTTAGAGTATGTAGAGTTATAAAACAAGGTAGTAAATCAAAATCTCAGTCAAGAGTTTTTAAATTTGTGACATTATTTTCATTTGGAATGTGTCATGCTATAAAACAAAACAAAATTTCAAAACAAAATTTGGAATGTGTCATGCTATAAAACACGGTTATTAGCATATAAAACAAAGTTATTACATATTTGGTGTGTGTCATGCTATAAAACACGGTTATTAGCATATAGATGGTATTAAGAGTTTTTAAATAGTATTAAGAGTTTTTAAACATTTGGAGTGTGTCATGATATAAAACAAGGTTTAACAAGTAGAGAACAGGAAACAATGTCCCGTCATTTGACAATGGACAAGTGGAGAAAAGAGTAAACAATGTCCCATGTCATTGGGAGTGTGGATGGACAAGTGGAGAAAAGAGTAAACAATGTCCCATGTCATTGGGAGTGTGGCATGCTATAAAACTTTTGGAGTGTGGCATGCTATAAAACAAGGTTTAACCAGAGGAAAGGAAACAATGTCCTATGTGATTTGGAGTGTGGCATGCTATAAAACAAGGTTTATATGAGTGTGGCATGCTATAAAACAAGGTTTAACGAGTGAAGAAGAGGAAACAATGTTTCATAACAGACATGGTATCGGAGAAGAGGAAACAATGGAAACAATGTCCTATGTCATTATCGGAGAAGAGGAAACAATGTCCGATGTCATTTAACGAAACAATGGAAACAATGTCCTATGTCATTTGACAAGTGGAGAAAGTATCGGAGAAGAGGAAACAATGTCCGATGTCACAATGGAAACAATGTCCTATGTCATTTGACAAGTGGAGAAAGAAACAATGTCCGATGTCACAATGGAAACAATGTCCGATGTCACAATGGAAACAATGTCCTATGTCATTTGACAAGTGGAGAAAGTATCGGAGAAGAGGAAACAATGTCCGATGTCATTTAACAAAACAATGGAAACAATGTCCTATGTCATTTGACAAGTGGAGAAAGTATCAGAAAAGAGGAAAAAATGTCCGATGTCATTTAACCATGTCAGTTGACAAGTGGAAAAGAAGAAACAATGTCCCATGTCATTTAGTGTGTGGCATGCTATAAAATGACAAGTGGAGAAGGGGAAACAATGTCGTGTGGCATGCTATAAAAGAAAGTGTCATTTAGAGTGTGGCATGCTATAAAACAAGGTGTAACAAGTGGAGGAGGAAAGGAAATAATGTCTGCAGGATGGTATCGAAACTTGAAGTACTTAAAATTGGAATGGCTTTTAAATTTTAAATCAACTAAAATTCATGCATTTGTCAGGCGCTAAGATAAAACCTCGAATGGCATTGGCATAAATAAAGCTTTACGACATGGAAAAATCGCAATATTACAGGACACGTGAAAAAGATAAAACCTCCAATGGCATTGGCATAAATAAAGTACTTAAATTTGGAACGGATTTTAAGTTTTAAATCAACTAAAATTCATGCATTTGTCAAGCGCTAAGCGTGCAAGTCTTGTGAATAAGATAAAACCTCCAATGGCATTGGCGTGCAAGTCTTGTGAATAAGATAAAACCTCCAATGGCATTGGCATAAATAAAGCTTCCTATTAAAGCGACATGGAAATATTGAAGGACAATATCGAAATATTACTGGACAATATCGAAAGATAAAACCTCCAATGGCATTGGCATAAATAAAGGCTTCCTATTAGAGCGACATGGAAAAATCGAAATATTACAGCCGACACATGGAAAAGATAAAACCTCCAACGGTATTGGCATAAGCTTCCTATTAAATGGAAAAGTGGAAATATTACAAGACCCAAGGAAAAATCTCTCAAATACAAAAATCCATCGAATACAAAACACAAATACAAAAGTCCATCATATACAAATCACAAAGGCCATATACAAAACACAAATACAAGAGTCCATCATATACAAAACACAAAGGCTACAACAATATACAAAACACAAAGGCTACAGCAATGAAAAATATGAACATTATCCTACAGGAAGGCTACAGCAATGAAAAATATGAGCATTATCCAGCAATGAAAAATATGAGCATTATCCTACAAAAATGAAAAATACGAGGACACATACACAAATACCAGAGTCCATATACAAAACACAAAGGCTACAGCAATGAAAAATATGAGCATTATCCTACAACAATGAAAAATACAAGGACACATACACAAATACCAGAGTCCATATACAAAACACAAAGGCTACAGCAATGAAAAATATGAGCATTACACAAAGACTACAGCAATGGAAAAATATGAGCATTACACAAAGACTACAACAATGAAAAATATGAGCATTATCCCACTTTCCATAGTACCAGAGTCCATATACAAAACACAAAGGCTCCATAGTACCAGAGTCCATATACAAAACACAAAGGCTACAGCAATGAAAAATATGAGCATTATCCCATCAAATGAAAGACTTTCCATAGAGTCATCCAACAAGAAAGTTGGTTGAGTCAATTGCAATATTGAATATGAGCATTATCCCATCAACTGAAAGGAAAGTTGGTTGAGTCAATTGCAATATGATTAAACAATAGAGTCATCAAACAAGAGAGTTGGTTGAGTCAATTGCGGAATGTTTAAAGATGACTTTCCATAGATGTGTGTCAATATGATTAAAC
This sequence comes from Pinus taeda, assembly GCA_000404065.3. Lineage (NCBI taxonomy): Eukaryota > Viridiplantae > Streptophyta > Pinopsida > Pinales > Pinaceae > Pinus > Pinus taeda. The sequence goes on along the minus strand of APFE031356296.1, from coordinate 54,638 downwards.
AATATGATTAGATGACTTTCCATAGATGTGTGTCAATTTGATTAAACAATACACAAAGGCTACATACAAAACACACAAAGGCTACAGCAATGAAAAGTATGAGCATTATTCCATCAACTGAAAAACTTTCCATAGATATGTGCCAATATAATTAAACAAGAGAGTTGGTCGAGTCAATTGCAGAAGCAATATCGAAGACTTTAAATATATATGTGTCAATATGATTAAACAATAGAGTTATCAAACAAGAGAGTTCGTTCAGTCAAATGTTTAAACAATAGTTATCAAACACAATAAAGTTCGTTGAGTCCATTGCAGAAACTCGTGCATAATAAAAGTTTCCTCGATTGCATTACTTCAATCTGAATTCCAATGGCATTCAACCCAAAAATGCTAAAATGCTGATTCACTTAATAAATAATATAATATTCCCGCAGGCAGCACACCTCCTACAGTTCAAGATCGGGAACCACCACCAGCCCATACTGCTGGTCTATTTGCACAGGTGATGAAAATGTATCGATATAAGCCTAGCTGTAGGATCACATGATATCATGAAGACCCATAGCTTCCGGACCTATTGACTTCTTTCGATTGCTGGGCTGATCATATGTCTCCTGTACCTCATGCTGCTTTTATCGCTAGCGGGTTGGTGGGCTGATGGGAGTGGTTTCTTTTTGCAGATCTAGTAGTCTGAAATGAAATAGACAATGACAAAGCCTCCTCATAAACCAGGTTGGTCCGAATGCACATGAACATATGAAAAAAACTCATGTGGTTCAAAAAAGGGTTTCAAAAACTGAGAACGCTCAGAAAGAACATTCATGAATTATGCTCCAATTGTTAGACTTTAAATTTTTACACGACCTAGAAAGGATATACTGACCAGGATTGCACCTAGATACTCATTTAGGTATATCATTTACAATTGATTAACATCTACAGTGCTGAACAATATCTGATGAAAATTACAATCTCGACAGAATGCCTCAACAACTGAACACAAGTGAGGCATTTCATTGACAAGACGCTACCATTATTCATGGTATTCTTGTAAATAAAGGGTCGATAGACACGAAGTGCACTTCAAATTGTTCTTAGGTTTCCATTGAACTACCTTGAGGGTGGCTCCGAACCTTTGGTTACTTAATAATGTTGGATTTGATCCGACAGTTTCAATATCTGGGGTAGTCCAACACCCCATTTCCCTTCTTACTCTGAAGGCTCAATAACATGAACTCCTCCATCTCTTATTCAATAAGATGAACTCCTCCGAGAAAATTGATTCGGTTCAGATGGATGTGATGCAACGACTAGAGGATAGGCATTACTACTGCATAAATAACCAAACAATAAATTAAATCGTAATATGCCTTCTCAAAAGGCAAATCTGAAAAATAGATGTATCAACCATGCCAGAATGAAGGAGCTCATTTACCTGTTCATTCCCGATGGTAAATGAATAATATGCAGAGGGTACAATGCAACAGTGAAGCCTCAAGCTTTCTGCAACAAACACTCCAACTACAAAAGCTCGCATTAACTCAGACGCTGTCACATGAGTATATAGCACTTTGAAATAGGAATAACATGCAGAGGGTACAATGCGACAATGAAGCCTCAACCTTTCTGCAACAAGCATTCGAACTGCACCATCACAGAAGCTCAGATAAACTAAGACGCTGTCACATGAGTATATAGCACTTTGAAATACGAACATATAGGGAATCATGAAGAGACCACTGTAATGCAACCATGTAAGAAGGTCATCTAATCAGATACATAAGGTAAGTGACAATATATGACTGTCTATGTTTGAATTCAACACCGCTTACAAGTAATTACATAGCGCAAGCGCTCCAACGTGGAAGCATTATATATAGAAAGTTGGCTCCCATGCACAACCAACAAATGAATTTGATCTTATGAAACTGCACTCTTGTATCCCCCACTGGTACAACTTTTGACTTGCGCTTGTCCCACCATCTATGCCCTAGAGACATATCTGCCCCCCAGAGACATATATGCCAAAAGATGTTGTTGTGAGTACATGAACATTTCTACTCGGTAAATTTATGTGAACTTTAAAGTCAACATCCCAGAGTCAGACTACAGATAATAATAAGAGAAACCATATACCTGGTCATCAGCTCCAAAAGATACCAACACATTCAAAACATGTGAAAAAGTCAGGCCTGTAATTTTCTTTCGGTGGCCTTTGAGCTTTGTTTTTACCTATAAAAAATTGAGCACGCCACTTAGGTCATTTTTTATAAAACTTCAAAGATATATTCACCTCATCAACTCGAACATTGTATATTTGAATTCATGAATCCTCCATGCCAATTGCAATGATATTATTGTGCTGGTGCTGAGGCTGGACAGCCAGAAATGTGGCTAAGTTGTCATGATCTGCAATGAATTGGTATCCCATGAAACCAGTCATCAGTCATTTAGATAAATTGGGAGCCTTTGAGTTCTTAGACTATAGCGAGAAACAGTACACAAGAACCTTGAGAGATCCTGAAGTGAAGCCCGTTACTCTCATAATTTAAAATTTAAAGGTGAGACATTAGATAATAAACCCTAAGCAGACCAAAGTATCAAAACTGAAATTATATATATCATCGGAAACATTGAAATGAAACTGCTCCTGAAGTGAACCCCGTTACGCTCATAATTTAAAAGTTGAAGGTAAGACATTAGATAATAAACCCTACGCAGACCAAAGAATCAAAACTGAAATTATATATATCATCGGAAACATTGAAATGAAACTGCTCTTTAGGTAAAAGGCTCTCTTAACTTAAATGTCATCATATTGAATAAGGAGACCTTGCCACCGGAAGTAGACATCACATAAGAATCATCCGCAGTAAGCTATACAAGCAGCGGCTTCTTCTGGATTTGTATCGCCAATGTCTTCATAACAATCCCACTAGCTGGTTGCCTGTGGTGGAATACTCACTGTAGATGGTGGAACAAAATACTAACTCTTAGTTAATCGTCAATCATTACTACATAAAATACAGCTGTAAATTATATATCCAAAATTATAATAAACAAATAAATAAATAAAACAAGCTAAATTAAAAAGGAAAGACAACCTTTCCGGATGGATTCCCGTCACTCCGCGGCCATTTCTATAGCTTATGGAGAGCAATGGATGTCGGAGCTAAAACAACAACACCGGAATAGGTGTATATCAGTTTTACCACCTGCAAGAAATATCACAATACTTGTTTGGATCAATATCGACAGAATTTGTAGCACATAAAATTGTATATGGAGAGCATTGGATGTCAGAGCTAAAACAACAACACCGGAATAGGCGCATATCAGTTTTACCACCTGCAAGAAATATCACATTACTTGTTTGGATCAATATAGCCAGAATTTGTAGCACATAAAATTGCAATGTCATCTTTTAATGTTTTTTTTATAGTGGAAGGACGATTGCATACCTTGCTCGCATGCATTGTCAGGCAACCTGAGAGATCTACACTGACACGAATCAGTGATCTCAATGAATTTCCAGTTCTTGCTCTTGTCTGTGACCTCATCTAGAAGCCTTGGTTTAATATCTGGGGTCCGACTGCTGTCTATACTACTCTGCACACATGTGTGTAGTGTCAGATAATTGTTAATTCATTGATCATATCATCCCATTCCTATTAAAGATATGCCAAAATAAGGCTAATAGAGCATTTGAAAGGGGAAAAGAACAAAATCCTACGCTATATGGAAAGTTGAAAGCAACAATATCCGAACTCTTGGAGTGAAAGTTTAGAAAATGATAAGATATATGTAACCGACTAAACTGAATATGGGTAGACAAATACGCTAGATTCTAAAGAAACAATTCTAGGAGAAAGCTCTTACAAAATAGGTCATTTGACAATGCAGGTGGAAGTCTGTCTGAACGTTCTATAGCACTGCTAAGGGAACCAGGCGCAGTGACTGCAGGAGGCATGACATTCACAATTGAAGTTTGTATAGTAAAAATGATCTAGTTAGAGTTTAAACTTTGCCAACTTTGCCATTAATTAGTAGTTCGTGTACATAGTAACTGCGCATGGAAGAAGCAATTTACCTTTGTTTCCATTGTCTCTGGTGGCACCCTCGTTCCCTCAAAGGATCTACTCTCCATCATGCGAATTAAGCGAAATCCCTCTACGTTGGCTAAGATCTTTATGCCATTGTCATTCGTTGTGACTGCCAACAGGGAACCACCATCTTGACTGAAACGAAGGCGAGGACTGGCCTGGAGCTTTTGGGAAATAAAACAAAGATTTTGCATTGAGATGTGATCAAGAAAACTTAAATAATGAAAATCAATATCTCTAGGTGTATATCAGAGCTTTTGGGAAATAAAGCAAAGATTTTGCATTGAGATGTGATCAAGAAACTTAAATAATGAAAATCAATATCTCTAGGTGTATATCAGTTTTACCACCTGATCAATGCCAACTAATAACAATGCTATACCTAAATGCTATACCTAAAAACAGCAAGAGGAGGTGGTAAAACTGATATACACCTAAGTTTTAGGAAGCATTCATTAGGTGTTGTGCAATTTGATACAACCAAGAATGGATTCTTGGCAGTTGATGTTGAATTTCAAATAAAGTTTTGGGACAGTGGATAACACCAATATCCTCTATGAAAATAATGAAAATCAATAGGTGTATATCAGTTTTACCACCTGATCAATGCCAACTAATAACAATGCTATACCTAAAAACATTAAACATTCCCAGCTACTCAAAGATGCAAGGCCTTGTTAATTTTCCTTGATCATATAATATTTACTCAAGTGACCCAAGGTTATAATGTTGAGGTCAATTAGCAAATTAATTACATTATATTATCAGGAGATGGAAAGTATCAATTAATTTTCTTTAATCATCCCAAGGTTATAATGTTGAGGTCAATTAGCAAATTACACTAGATGCTCAAACTTAATTGCTTAGGGCATCTGAGCACTCATAACAAGACAGGCAATAAATTGACTAGTTTGGATGATCATGGCCATCGTGAAGGATTATGGCTTTCATCCAAGATGTTTTCTATGTATCACATAGAACGAAATATCTTCAAGCACCTTTAACTTTGATAAGAGTATTTGTTAATTTTACCATTAGCTCTTTTTTCTTTCTCTTTTATCTTGTTATTCTGTATTAGAAATTTTTCTTTGATTCTACGTGAATAAAGGGCCACTTCACACCAACAATGCCTTTGTCTTTGTCAACATTCTCTAGGCCAGCTTTGATTTTGGCACAATTTTGCTTGGTGTTTGAAAAATCAACTTCAACACTTCTGCCTACAAAAAGACTATCAGTGCATTTAGCCCTCCTTTTGGAGGATGTCCAAAACCTCAAGGCTCGAGGGTTGTATAAGGTTTATGGGTCTTCTTGGATGCTAAGATAGAGAGTACTACAACTCGAAAATTGAAGAAAATGCAACTGCTCTCAGCATCCACCACCAGTTGTTGATAGTAAATCAAGCATGAAATAGATGGACAAAAGGAGGGAGAGGATGCAACAAAATGTAGATGGACAAAAGGAGGGAAAGGATGAAACAAAATGTTGAAAGAGAATTGGGATCTTCCCAAGACTGCAATTGCAAGACCAGTACTGGTAATTTGGCGAGTACAAGCCCACCATTGTTTTGAGAAAAACCAACATTCAACATTTAATTTAAACTTGAGAAAGGGAAAAAGCAAATCTGGTTATAAGCTTCCCAGTATTTTAGTTTCATTTTTGAATGAGGCTATAATTGTGAAAGCTTTCAAGGAGGGGTTTCCAAAAAATAGATCATTTCTGTTTGAAGTCCGTGGCATCAAGTATGTCCAATATGTATGTTAGATTTGATATGTTGTAACAAAAATTGCAAGGGAAAATTTTATCCAAAGATGGAGTTTACTTTTGTCATGGTTATGCGCAAAATGAGCCTCTCATAAGTACTGGTGGAATACTATCCAATTGCAAGTCGATTGAGAACCAAGGGATACGATAGGCACCATAGAGAGATTCTCACAATCTGAGCCATCTGAAGAAAAGGCCCTAAACATTCACATGCTTTGTTCGAAAAAATCAGGATTGCTAAATTCCATAGCAAGGCTTTGGATGGACTTGGTCTTGATGTTAATTAAGCAATCATAAGCCGCTCAATGGATTTGCACTAGATGTATTTTGAGTAGAGCAATCCACAAGGGAAGATGTTACAACCAAAGAGATCAAAGCATTGCTGCTGCAAATTGCAGACAATCAAGATGGATGGTAGTAAATATAACTTACTACACACCAACAAATGCACTTTAATTGTTTCAGTAGGTGTTTAGACCAGAACACATTGAATTCAACAAATGCCTTTTAAGTATTTCAGTCAGAATTTAGACAATAACACATTGAATTCCCATGGTGGTGCACTAGATGTATTTTGAGTAGAGCAATCCACAAGGGAAGATGTTACAACCAAGGAGATCAAAGCACTGCTGCTGCAAACTGCAGACAATCAAGATGGATTGTAGTAAATATAACTTACTACACACCAACAAATGCACTTTAATTGTTTCAGTAGGTGTTTAGACCAGAACACATTGAATTCAACAAATGCCTTTAAGTATTTCAGTCAGAATTTAGACAATAACACATTGAATTCCCATGGTGGGAGCCCTCTCTCCAGAGAGAGAGGCCTTTTGAAATAGAAAATCAAGCATTTTTACTCTAAGAACTTGTGACAAGGGTTATCCATTGAATTCCCATGGTGGGAGCCCTCTCTCCCAAAGAGAGGCCTTTTGAAATAGAAAATCAAGCAGTTTTACTCTAAGAATTTGTGACAAGGGTTAGCTAAGATAGTCTTGAAGCTATCCACATATCAAATTGTTTAGAGTAATTCGATATAGTCATGTCATAGTAATTTGAGTGAATAATCTTCTGCGTAATCGTGTAAAGGCCAACATTTTTGGTTGTTTGTTTTAGAGATTCATAGTGAGAAGACGTTTTGTTATTGCAGTGCCTGCCAGACCCAACTTTACTTTATGACTATCACTAATTCTTATGGTTTGCGGATGGTTCTTGATACCTTCTAAGTGATCTCAAGGCTTCTTCAATTGCTCAATACTTCTAGGTGATCTTAGGGATTTTTCAATTGCCTGTCATATGTCAAGGGGAAAGGGTTACTAGTTTCAAGCTAGAACTTTTGGGAAAAGCATCTATTGCTTCAACAACTACTTATTTAGATAGTGGATTTATGTACATAACGTTGAGCTATGGAGATTTATAACTTATTAAATTGCTATAGAGGGTAAAGGGTTACTAGTTTCAAGCTAGAACTTTTGGGAAAAACATCTCTTGCTTCAACAACTTTTTATTTAGATAGCGGATTTATGTACATAACGTTGAGGTATGGAGATTTATAGCTTATTAAATTGCATCTGTAGCTAGTTGTTTCAAGCTCACATGTAGATGTTTTGGAAAGACATGTAAATATCAATCTTATAACGAACTTCTGTATTTTAGATATGTAAATATAAAGCTTCAACAACTTCTATCCAAACCCGGCTTTATGACTATCACTAATGCTTATGGTTTGCGGATGGTTCTTGATACCTTCTAGGTGATCTCAAGGCTTCTTCAATTGCTCAATACTTCTAGGTGATCTTAGGGATTTTTCAATTGCTTGTCATATGTCAAGGGGAAAGGGTTACTAGTTTCAAGCTAGAACTTTTGGGAATATGACTATCACTAATGCTTATGGTTTGCGGATGGTTCTTGATACCTTCTAGGTGATCTCAAGGCTTCTTCAATTGCTCAATACTTCTAGGTGATCTTAGGGATTTTTCAATTGCTTGTCATATGTCAAGGGGAAAGGGTTACTAGTTTCAAGCTAGAACTTTTGGGAAAAACATCTGTTGCTTCAACAACTTCTTATTTAGATAGCTTATTTAGATAGCGGATTTATGTACATAACGTCAAGCTATGGAGATTTATAACTTATTAAATTGCATCTGTAGCTAGTTGTTTCAAGCTCACATGTAGATGTTTTGGAAAGACATGCAAATATCAATCTTATAACGAACTTCTGTATTTCAGATATGTAAATATAAAGCTTCAACAACTTGTTATTTAGATAGTGGACTTATGTACATAACGCTGAACTAAGGAGATTTATAACTTGTTAAATTGCATCAATAGCTAGTCGTTTCAAGTTCACATTAGAAGTTTTGGAAATGTATGTAAATATCAATCTTATAACGAACTTCTGTATAACTTGTTAAATTGCATCAATAGCTAGTCGTTTCAAGCTCACATTAGAAGTTTTGGAAATGTATGTAAATATCAATCTTATAACGAACTTCTGTATTTTAGATGAAAGTCAAGCATAAGGTCAAGTTATTCCCTATTTTTGAGCATTTAAAGAGGGTTTTCTCTTATAGTCTGTCATCATGAGCACGCATCAACAAAGCTACTGGGCAAAAAGGAGATATGGTCATATTTGATAAGTACCCACTAGATTTTTTATAATTGTAGTCACAAAAAAAAGCTACTGGGCAAAAAGGAGATATGGTCATATTTGATAAGTACCCACTGGATTTTTTATAATTGTAGTCACAATGTTCTTCAAGTTCTTTTGGCCACTGAAGGGGTAATATTGTCTATCGGTAATATTGTCTATCTGGGAATTGGAGAAACATTTGGTCATTAAGATTGATATAAATCCCATTGGTGATGATCCTTTGTGGATTGGATGGGCATATATTTAACTTTATATTTAATATGAGTTGAGGGAAATTATCTCTTAAGAAAGAAATTCCGTTGGGTATGAAAGCTATTAGTCTTCAAGCTATTAGTCTTCGCACTTTTCGATCTAGGAATTCAATGCATATTTTTGCAATGTCACATAGGAGTGATAGGCTGACAACTCTATACAATAGCTTTGCCCATCATGGTAGCTTACAATTTGTTGTGTCTAATGAAAACAAAAAGCCCATGGAAAGCTATTAGTCTTCAAGCTATTAGTCTTCGCACTTTTCGATCTAGGAATTCAATGCATATTTTTGCAATGTCACATAAGAGTGATAGGCTGACAACTCTATACAATAGCTTTGCCCATCATGGTAGCTTACAATTTGTTGTGTCTAATGAAAACAAAAAGCCCATGGAGCAATGTGCAGGTTGGGTGGTGATTTCAACCATATTTGGAGCCTACAACAAGATTATGCCACCTATGCATGTGAGGAGAATCACTGCAGAAAACATTGATTTCCTTATGTTTGTGGGCAATATAGCTCTCGTACACCTTGCTAACCTTGCTAGTTACCAAATCAGCCAAAATGAATCTCATAAAATAGGACTTTGGCGCATAGTTTTGGTTAATGAGTTGCACCTTGCTAACTTTGTGTTGTAGCGGCTACAAAACCACCCTCCAAAATTTTCCCTTAGCTTCGTTTTGGAGTCTCTCTACCAACCATCTTTAGCAACATGTCTTGCACTATCAAGTACATATGCTTCAGCAGAGTTTTATTGGCTTGCCAGCCTGTACATGTCAACTTGTGTGTCTCCCATCATAGGCTGCCATTCCGGACTTAGGTAATTTTCTCACTGAGTGAACTCAGCGAATTGCGTAATTCTGGAGGGGGACCAGCCTTCCCTCCAAAAATTGCGCAATCCTTGCTGGGCTGCCTGCTGAGCTCCAGAATTGCGCAATCCAACCAAGCAACCCTCCCTCAGAAAATTGCCCAATCCAACCCGACATAGGGCTTCAACCCAGAAATTGTGCAATTTTGGGAAGCAGTGACCTGCTAACCCCAGAAATTGGGCAATGCCTCAGGGACAACCAGCCTTGCTCAACCCAGAAACTGCGCAAATCCCTTTCCCAGGCTTGCAGACTGCTGCATTTGCCTTAAGGTGGACCGGTTCCCTCTAGGATTGTGCAATCATGATTTGCATGAATGGGTTGCTTTTTCCCGAAATCAAAAATCAAAATGCAAAAGGCATCCCTAAATTTTAGGGATCTATTTTTAGCAGCTGGAGGTTACATGCAAGGATCGTTTTAAAAGCTTCCCTCAAAGTGTCGTTTTTCCTAAATTTGTGGCAGGGGCATCATAACCTCGATCTTATCAAAACTCATTTGTCAGACGTTGCAAAGCTCATTCCTCACATCGATCTTGCAGCTCTGACATCCCACATTGCATCTAGGAGTCTTTGGCACATTCAACTCAACTTTTTCAGGGTAGGTCTACTTGTCATGTCTTGTGCTGCGTTTTTGTCACTTTTTGTAGTTCGCTTTGTGTAAGTGTTGTCTGCTTGATTTCAATGAACGCTTGATGTCGTTTTAATGTATATTAGCTTGTAGAAGCATCATTTCAGTTTTTGTTTGCATGACACTATTTTGCACGGACAGTCGATGTTGCGACAACTCATTTCACACGCATGCGTTCCTATTTTTTGAATCCTGCATTCGTTGTTTGCATGCATGATCATTCACTCTTACTTACACTCAGTCTCGCCATGCATCCAAAACCTTTTCATGTTTTCAGTCGCCCGTCGGCGAGTCTGGGTTGCCTTGGCCCAGACCTTGCCTTGCCCAACAACGATGCACATTTATGAGAATGAAGGATCTGCGTTCCTCCTAGAAAATGTGCAAATCTAGCCAGCATTGGCCTCCAGGCTTGCATTGTGCAACTCTGGGAAGCAATGCCTTGCTGGCCCCAAAAATTGCACAATGCAGTTTGTTGGTTTGCATGTCCTTAGCAGGCCAGGCTGGACTATGCATTGCGCAGCTCTAGCAGTCAATCAGCCTCTTGACAGCCCGGACTGTGCCTTGCGCAGTTTTGGCAGTGAGTCTCCAAGCTTCCCAGTGGAAATTGCACAATCTTCACAATCAGTCATAGGGATGTTGCAAGTCAGCCCTCAAGTTTGTTTTGGTTTTCAACTGATGGATTGCTTGCCATGAGTGTTGCTATGTCTCCAGGTATCACAGGTGTTCGTCTGTCTCCAGCAGTACAAGCACAATGGCCTCTTAGAGAGCAGGGTCAAAGGACACTGTTGAGAGCGCAATTGGAGATGCAGTTGAGCGAGTGTCTATGAGCTTGCCTATCTATGAAGACACCAAGCTACTCAGACAATGATATCAAGATGAAATGGTAGCAACATCGCAGAGAGCAACACCATCAGCAGTAGCAAAGAGTAGCAGACTTGCATGCGACGAAGGCAAGAGGAAGGTTGTTGATAGCGCAGTGGCGGGGCAAAGCTGCAAGTTCAAAGCAGATCCACTTGTGATGAAAACAGCTTTAGATATTGAGGCTAAGAGGTGACAGAGCAACAAGAGGATCGCACAAAGGCAAAGAGACAAACAAAGGATGGAGGAAACAAAGGAGGAGTTGCAGGAGTTGAAGCCACAACTCAGGGAAGAACAGGAGCTGCGCAGAGCAGAGAAGGAAGCACAATAGGAACAGATCCAGCAGGAGGCGCAACACGCACAGACTGATGAAATTGTGCCCATACAAGATATAGACCCATCCCAGCAGCTAGCACAGAGTAGACAAGGTGAGCAGTGTTGTCGATAGCATGCACGGGTGTTCAAGAGTGTGGATGTCCTTGTGTGCACGCATGCGATCCCATCTGTTGGCACACACCAAGGGGAAGACAAAGAACCAAGTCTAACTGGAGCTCGACATGTACTTCAACGAGCTGATGCACATAACCACCAACACACACTTGGAGATCAGCGCATACACTATGCATCAGTGTGTTGCTGGCCCGACCGCACTCAAGACTATGATGCGCATGTTATCAGACGAGTTAGACAGAGCAGCCAAATCAGTGTACCCGGATGCAACAGAGGCAAGAGTTCATTTTCAACAGGATGTCACCATTGAGCATGTGGACACCATCACGGACTACCAAGCTTGGCATTAGTTCACCACCATCGATCATCGTGAGGATGTCGAAGAGTTGGTCTTCCCACAGTTATTTAAGTCTTAGTGATAGCTTGCATGGCTTTTTCAAGCCTATTTTGTCTCACATGGGTACATGTGCAAATTGTAATGTAACATCTTGTAAAAGTGAAAGACCAAGTGTCGATAGTTGAATATAACGGTCATGTAGTAGTTGAAGAGTCATGAGGGTAGGTGAAGAGTCACAAAGGGGAATGTCAAGGGTCACCTCGTCGTTTGCTATTTATAGAACCTCATAATGGTACAGGCTTTTGGGAGCCAAGCTTCCTATAAGTGTATCTTAGAGAAAGCTTGGAGTGCATTGTAACGAGCTTTGGCTTCTTCACAGTGCAGAGCTAGTATATCTCTTTGGAGGAGAAGGCGGCAGTGATTGTAATGTTCCGTTGTCGGGACTAGTAGTTGGACATGGTTGTGTGTATGATTGGAAATTTTACTTTCTTAATATAAGAGAGCCAACACGTTTCATGCATATGTTGTTATTGTATTTCAACTATCTTGGTTACTCTAATGATATATGTAGTTGTTTGATTACGCATATATGTATGGACTCTTTCTATATATGTATGTATGAATCTTATTGAGATGTGTTGTTGGTTTAACCATCACTTTGGATCGTTGGCTAACTTGCTTTCCAGCTTGTGATGTATCTTTGCTCGTGTGTTCTCTTTCAAGCTATGTGTTTCCACAAGTTTCTAAGGGGCGCACTCATTCCCCATTCTGTGTGTTACAACCCTTCATACACCTTCATTGGATTGTTGTGCCGGTCACACACTTGCTACCAAAAAGGACATCCTACTTGCCTCTGCATGCAACCGCGGTCAAGGGAAATACCGTACGACACACTGCTGAGACTCCTACACCAAATGGTCTGAGGTCTAGTTGGGACTTCCTACTAGTGAAATCCCTGACATGTTGGCGAGTCCAACACCATCTACACCTTGCTAGTTACCAAATCAAACAAAATGAATCTCATAAAATAGGACTTTGGCGCATAGTTTTGGTCAATGTGTTGCCATACAAGAAAATTGTTATCCTCTTAACAAGTTTTTCCCAGTGCTAATGTCGCTTATACAAACTCTACAAACTCTAGGTTGGTGATTATTTTTCGTTGGAGATTGTTTTTAGCTTAAAGAACTCCAATACAAAGGTGGTCTTCTCATACCTATCGTAACTTCTTTCTCTGTTCATTCCACGACTATAAAAATCATTCCATTCTTGGTTGCAACATCATGTTTATGTCTACACAACATATAATTAAAGGGGTTGTAGTGATCTAGAAAAATGTTTTGGATTTAAATGATTTCACTGCAGACATAAGAAACGATCTCAAAGAGTTCTTTGGGAGAAAAGTATCACTGAATCTTCCCATCATATATTAGATCGATTCCAACAATGGAAGTGCAAAGTTAAGTGAAATGTGCTTCAACATCATCTTTACGTCTACACAACACAAAATTAAAGGGCTTATAGTGATATAGAAAAATGTTTTGGATTTAAATGATTTCATTGTAGACATCAGAAACGATCTCAAAGAGTTCTTTGGGAGTAAAGTATCATATAGTGATATAGAAAAATGTTTTGGATTTAAATGATTTCATTGTAGACATCAGAAACGATCTCAAAGAGTTCTTTGGGAGTAAAGTATCATTGAAGCTTCTAATCATATCTTAGATCGATTCTAGCAATGGAAGTGCAAGTTAAATGAAAAATGCTTCTACGGGACTTAATATCTACTGATGGAGGAGTCATCATTGTCAGACCACCTATGCTTGGGTTTGTGTGAGTTTGCACCACAAAAGGGTTTGCCCTTTTGTGGACAAAGAACCCAAGCATTAGGATTTTGTACCCAAGGTGTGGGTGTGAAATCAAGAAAAGGAATTAAGGAATTATTATTTATTCATTGTTGCAAGTGTAGAACCCTTAGAGGAGCAAGGGTGACCTAAGGCTATGATGAAGGTCTTAATCAAATGAAGAAATTAATTTTCCTTAAGTTAGTTGGGGTTTGTCTAAAAACATCAAGTCAGCCTAGGCTTGGAACACACCATCATATGAGGGAAAATTCTACCCTCGTGAGAAAACTATAAGAAGGGAAGTTGTGAAACTCATTTGATTATCCAATGAGTGCAACTCTTCTTAAATGAGAACTGATCCAAAGAAGCCGCATACCTCAGGAAGCCGATCTAGATAAAGAGAAAGAAGAAGCGTTTCATGTTTGTCTTTTTGTGTCCTGCTCTTGCTTGGGTTCAAGGAGGACACTGGTTGAGTTTGGTGAGGGTTTCAATGGGCAAGTTTGTGCATCCCAGTAGTGGAAGAGACTTGTGGAAAAGGGCCGAAAGTTTTGGGCTAAAAACATAGGTACTTTTGTGATCTAGCCGCAGAGTCTTGTACCTTTTTAGAGGGCCAAAACACCTAGAATAAGGTTCTTTTGGTATGCCGTGAGGATTGGAGGAATGTTGGAGTAACGCTGCATGCCATAGAGAACCAATGCCACAAGTACAAGGCTGGAAGAAGGGTATCACAGGTCTGAGATAACCCTAGATTTGAGGCCATAGATATCTGTAGCAAGCCCTAGAATATCAGTCAAGAAAATGACTAGAACCATGGTTGCTTGGAGGCTAAGTGGTAGCATCCTCAAGGAGATAGATTGCTAAGGTTGGGGAGTTGTCCATGAGGTTTTGGACAACAAATTTGATATGTTGTAATTAGGGCTTCTTCCTGTGCAAAGAGTCATCCTATGGTCTGTCCAAATCTTAGTGAAAGAATAGCCCAAATCTGTGATGAAAGGAGAGGGTCGAGACCCTAGAAAGAGAGGCAGATGCCTCTTTGTTGTGGGTAGAAATTTGAGATGGAAGGAGAATAACAAGGGTGATGTAGAAAAGGAAGAGAGGAGGTCTATTCAAAGGTTTGCACAACAATTGTAATTAGCCCTAAGGACAGGGATATAGAATACATCTTATCACTATCGGTGGGTTGTTTGGAATAGCCCTAGATCTGGACAATTTAAGGAGACAAATTGCAAAAGAAAAAGAAGCCTTCGAAGCCCTAGATTAGTCACGGTGTTGACTATGTACAGGTAATTTTGGAATCCCTTTAAAATCTATCTTATCATTGTTGGCGGGTTGTTTGGAATTAGCCCTAGACCTGGACAATTTAAGGAGACAAATTGCAGAAGAAAGGGTAGTCTTGGAAGTCCTAGAATAGTCATGGTGTTAAATGTGTATGGGTAATTTTGGAAGCACTAAGGGTTGAGCTTTGAAGGATTAAAGGGCAGTCGAGAGCGCTAGATCTGGTGTGACCTAGGAGTATCATTTTGGAGCATACAGGATGCTAACAAGTCGATAGCTTAGAAGACAAATTGCAGAATAAAGGGCAGCCTTGGAAGTCCTAAATTAGTCATGGCATTAACTGTGTATGGGTAATTTTGGAAGCGCTAAGGGTTGAACTTTGAAGGATGAAAGGGCAGCGAAGACGACTAGATCTGGTGTGACCTAGCAGTAACATTCTGGAGCATCCATGACGTTGACAAGTGTGTAGCTTAGAAGAACTCACGTACATTGTTCATGAAAGGAATCAACGGGCTATTAGGAGGCAGAGTTATGGAGCCCCAGTTCAACTTATGAAAGGAGCCATATGGTTGACAAGAGGGCATATCCAGAAGACCCAAGGAGCAAACTTCTTAATGGAGCTAGAAGGTTGTTAGTGGGCATATCCGTGAGCCAAAGTTCAATGACACAAAAGGAGTTGTGATCATTGATAGTGGCAGCTGAAGATGCAAGTGCAGCGATCAACAAATTGGGAGGCAAGAGGACCTGCCAGATGTGCTCAAGGTACGTGGACTGAAAGTGCTATAGTGTGTGTTGTCAACAAGTAGGTCAAGTGTACTTTGTTTAGGGTTGTGAAAGTGCTATAGTGTGTGTTGTCAACAAGTAGGTCAAGTGTACTTTGTTTAGGGTTGTGGTTATAGCAGTTGACACCAAGCCCTAGTTGTGTCCTTATATCAAGGTTGTATGTAAGGGCCATGATCCCTAGTACGAGAGCCCTAAGATTGTTGTATTATAGTTTGTAATATAACAAGTAGAGGGTTTAAAAAGTTAAAAATTGTCATGTGCACTAGTTGATTCACTTATGTATGTTAATTCGTTGTGCAAAGTAGAAGTGTTGTCACATTTGAGTGTCTTTGTGTTCGTGATTTTAGACTCGAACAAAAGTCTTGAGTGTCGTGGAAAAATCAACAAGCTTACGCTTGAATTAACCATACACATATCCTACCCTAACTTCGCTAATATTATAGTAGCAACAATCATGAAAAATAAGCACTAAAGATGTGAACCTAAGTATAACTTTTCTATTTCTTTCATATAAAAGTTTTAGGAAAAAGTCAAAGTTTTAGGAAAAAGTCTTGAATCTCACAGACATGAACAAGATCATACTACCTCGAAACCATTACAAAAGGATAATCGTTGTACAAAAAAAATATTTTAGCTTATTAAAGGACAATAGTATTTTGTAGGAGAAAAATATGGTTCACCCATCCTTTGTGCCAAGTTTCTAGAATTTCTAGTGTATCTTCACCACTTGATTTTTGTAGATTATACAATGTAGTCGCTCACTACATAAAGAAGATCATCATAGTTGATTATGAGAACATAGATAACACATAATAAATTGAATAACAAACAAATGGACAAAGCAATTAACAAAACATACCTTTAAGTGAAATGCATTACATATAGGTATGTTAACTCACCTTCAATTATGACCAATAACCTCCATTTTCTTTGGCTGCTTTCTTTATTTATTTCTTTGTCTTCTTCCTTCATTTCATTTTTCACACCCAATAAATGCAACCAAGACCAAACTATAAAAAACGTGAAAAAAGGAAAACGAGTACAACACACCCAACAATTGAAACCAAAAAAAAAACGAAGGAAAATAAGTACAACTCAAAGCATGGCCATGCTCAAACTCAGAAAACAAAACACGCAAACAAGAAAAAAAGAAAAATTGCAAATATCCCCTTTGCACATCATCTCTCCTACAATGTGCTCTCCTCTGCTGAAAGGAAAAAAATTGGGTTGAATAAGGTTAAAAAAAGAAAAATTGCAAATATCCCCTTTGCACATCATCTCTCCTACAATGTGCTCTCCTCTGCTGAAAGGAAAAAAATTGGGTTGAATAAGGTTAAAATATACACACAATTAGTAATGGAAACATATTTCAAAAACAATAATTATTCATAATAGAAAACACACCTTGAGTTTGTTTTATAATGATGGACACTCTCTTTTGTATTGCACTTGTTCGAGCTCATCAAAACAAACCATCTACAACAGATACAAAATAAGATATTAGAATCGTTATATATGTTAAACTAAAGAGTCGAACACAATAATTAATCATAATAAGATATATTTCAAAACGAAAAATTATTCATAATAGAAAACACATCTCCCTTTTGCTAAAGATGGACACTTTCTTTTGTATTCCACTTGTTCGTACTCATCAAAATAAGCCATCTACAACAGATACAAAATAAGATATTAGAATTGATATATAAGTTAAACTAAAGAGTCAAACGCAATAATTAATCGTAATAAGAAACACACATTTTTGTGCTATATCTCAAAAAAATAATTTATGAATTAGATGGACTTCTACTACGAGTAATACAAACAATGTTTTCATAAGATGTAATTTTTTGGGAAAAGGAATCCAAGTATATCTAAACATATTGAACATCCAAAATTCCAAGGTCCACAAGGCAATAGTGTTGTACGTTAGCATGATGGTTGATTGGTTGAAGGGTCAGTATGCTTGTCTGCTAGACCTTGTCTAATTGGTTGAAGGAATATTGTGTAGGAGCATGCATGTGATGTGGAACAAGAAAACATACGCTGCACCATCCTAGACACTGCAACTATAGTCAATCACTGCACAACGTAATATTATATATGAGATCACAAATAAACCACGAGAGAAAATGAATAACAAATATACAGAGTGACAAATTAATCACACATACCTAGCCCTTAGCTAATGTTATAACTTATAACAGCCTCAACCATGAACAATAAGCCCTGAAATTGTGAACCTCAATATAATATTTCCCTTTATTATGTATCAAAGTTCTTGAAAAATCTCAAAGCACACCCATTAAAAAGATCATACTAACCTAAAGCCATGACGAAAGGATAAATCGATTCACAAAAAAAAAATAAAAAAAATCAATCGACTAAAGGACAATATTCTTATGTAGGAAAAAAATAGGGCTGACCAATCTCCTAAGCTGCATTGGTACAATGTCTAGGGTATTTTCACCTTGACCTTCATAGACGGTACAATTGTGGTCGCTCACTACACAAAGTAGATCGATATAATTGAGTGTGAGACCACATATAAAACATATAATAAATTAAAAAGCAAGCAAATGGATTCACAAATGAGCAAAATATAATTGTGAAAGAATAGCATTGCATATAGTTAAGGTGATTCACCTTCATTTGTGAATGATAACCTCCATTTTATTTCTTTGAGTTTCTCTCCTTGCTGAGTTCCTTTCCTATTACACATCCAATAAACAAAACAAGACCAAACTAAAAGAAATGAGAAAAAAATGTAAAACAAAGCTAAACGTGTACAACAAAAAGTATGACTATGCTCAAACTCAACAAAAACAAAACATGTAGACAATAACATACAAAAAATTGCGAACTTCCCCTTTGCACATTATCTCTACTGCAATGTCATCATCTCCTCAGCTGAAAGGAAAAAAAAAAGTTGGGTGAATAACATTAAAATCCAAACATAGATAGTAATGATAAGCATATTTCAAAACTAATAAGTATTCATAATAGCAAACACACCTCCTTTAGAGTTTCTTATATAAGGATAAACACTCCATTTTTTATTCCACTTACTCGTGCTAAAAGAAATGGGAAAAAAATGTAAAACAAAGCTAAACGCGTACAACAAAAAGTATGACTATGCTCAAACTCAACAAAAACAAAACATGTAGACAATAACATACAAAAAATTGCGAATTTCCCCTTTGCACATTATCTCTACTGCAATGTCATCATCTCCTCAGCTGAAAGGAAAAAAAAAAGTGGGGTGAATAACATTAAAATCCAAGCATAGATAGTAATGGTAAGCATATTTCAAATGTAAAACAAAGCTAAACGTGTACAACAAAAAGTATGACTATGCTCAAACTCAACAAAAACAAAACATGTAGACAATAACATACAAAAAATTGCGAACTTCCCCTTTGCACATTATCTCTACTGCCATGTCATCATCTCCTCAGCTGAAAGGAAAAAAAAAAGTGGGGTGAATAACATTAAAATCCAAACATAGATAGTAATGGTAAGCATATTTCAAAACTAATAAGTATTCATAATAGGAAACACACCTCCTTTAGAGTTTCTTATATAACAATAAACACTCCATTTTGTATTCCACTTACTCGTGCTCACCAAAACAATACATCTAAAACAAATACATAATAAGACATTAAAATCAATATACAATTTGAACTAGAGAATTGAATGCAATAATTAATGATAATATGAAACATACTTGTCTTTGAGTTTTGTTATATAAAGGGGGATAATAATCCATTTTGTATTTCAGCGATCCATGAAAATTTTCATGGATTGTAGTAAACATAAGCTACACACCAATAAATGAACTTTAATTGTTTTAGTCAGACTAGAACACATTGAATTCAACAAATGCCTTTAATTATTTGTTCAGAATTTAGGGCACAACATATTGAATTCCCATGGTGGAGCCCTCTCTCTGGAGAGAGGGCTTTTGAAATAGAAAATCAAGCATACTTACTCTAAGAACTTGTGAAAAGGGTTAGCTAAGACAACCTTGAAGCTATCCACGTATCAAATTGTTTAGAGTAATTCAATATATTCATGTCATAGTAATTTGAATGAATAATCCTCTGTGTACTCGTGTGAAGGCCAACATTTTGGTTGTTTGTTTTAGAGATTCATAGTGAGGAGACAATTTGTTATTGCAATGCCTACCAAACCCAATTTTATGACTATCACTAATGCTTATGGTTTGCGGCTGGTTCTTGATACCTTTTGGTTGATCTCAGGGCTTCTTCAATTGTTCGTTAATTCTAAGAGATCTTAGGGATTTTTCAATTGCTTGTCATATGTTGAGGGGAAAGGGTTACTAGTTTCAAGCTATGAGAAAAACATATGTTGCTACAACAAATTATTATTTAGATAGCGGAAAGAACCCAAGCATTAGGATTTTATACCTAAGGTGTGGGTGTGAAATCAAGAGAAGGAATTATTATATATTCATTGTTGCAAGTGGAGAACCATTAGAGGAGCAAGGGTGACCTAAGGCTAGATAAAGAGCAAGAAGAAAGGTTTTGTGTTTGTCTTTTTGTCTCATGCTCTGGTTCAGGTTCAAGGAGGATGTTGGATGAGTTTTGTGAGGGTTTCAGTGGGCATGTCTATGCATCCAAGTACTAGAAGAGACTTGTGAAAAAGGGCCAAAAGTTTTGGGCTAATAGAAGTGGTACTTTTGTGATCTAGCCACAGAGGCATGTACCTTATTACAGGGCCAAAACACATAGAGTAAGGTTGTTTTGGAATGTCTTGAGGATTGGAGGAAAGTTGGCGTAACGCTGCATGCCTTAGAGGACCATTGCAACAAGTAGAGGGCTAGAAGAAGGGTATCACAGGTCTGAGGTAACCTTAGATTTGGGGCCGCAGAGATTTGTAGCAAGGCACAGAATATCAGTTAAGAAAATGATTAAACCATGGTTACTTGGAGGCTAAGTGGTAGCATCCTCAAGGAGATAGATTGCTAAAGGTTGGAGGGTTGTCCATGAGGTTTTGGACAATAAATTTGATATGTCGTAGTTACGGATTCTTCTTATGCATAGAGCCATCCTATGGTCTGACCAATCTAAATTAAAGAGTAGCCCAAATTTGTGATTATTGAAGAGGGTTGAAACCCTAGAAAGGGAGGCAAATGACTATTTGTTGTGGATAGAAGTTTGAGATGGAAGGACAACAACAAGGGTGATGTAGAAAAGGAAAAGAGAAGGTTTGTTCAAAGGTTTGAACAACAGTTGTAATTAGCCCTAAGAACAGGGATATAGAATGCATCTTATCACTATCGGTGAGTTGTTTGGAATAGCCCTAGATCTGGACAATTTAAAGAGATAAATTGCAGAAGAAAGGGCAGTCTTGGAAGCCCTAGATTAGTCATGGTGTTGACTCTATATGGGTAATTTTTGAATCCCTTTAGAATGCATCTTATCAATGTTGGTGGGTTATTTGGAATAGCCCTAGACTTGGACAACTTAAGGATACAAATTGTAGAATAAAGGGCAGTCTTGGAAGTCCTAAATTAGTCATGGCGTTAACTGTGTGTGGGTAATTTTGGAAGCCATAAGGGTTGAGCTTTGAAGGATGAAAGGGAAACTGAGAGGGATAGATCTGGTGTGACCTAGGAGTAGCATTCTGGAGCATCCAGGATGATGACAAGTGGGTAGTCTAGAAGACCTCTAGTACAATACTCATGAAAGGAATCAATGGGTTGTTAAGAGGCAAAGTGTTGGAGACCTAGTTCAGCTTATGAAAGGAGACATATGGTTGACAAGAGGGCATATCCAGAAGACCCAAGGAGCAAACTTCTTAATGGAGCTAGAAGGTTGCCAGTGGGCATATCCGTGAGCCCGATTTCAGTGACACAAAAGGAGTTGTGTTCAGTGATAGTGGCAGTTGAATTTGCAAGTGCAGTGATCAACAGATTGGAAGGGAAGAGACCCGCAAGATGTGCTCAAGGTACATGGACTGAAAGGGGTATAGTGCGTGTTCTCAATAAGTAGGTCAAGTGTACTTTGATTAGGTTAGATTGGTGGTCATAGCAGTTGACACGAAGCCTTAGTTGTGCCATTATATCAGGGTTGTATATAAGGGCCATGATCCCTACTACAGGAGCGCCCTAAGACTGTTGTATTATAGTTTGTAATATAACAAGTAGCGCCCTAAGACTGTTGTATTATAGTTTGTAATATAACAAGTAGAGGGTTTAAAAGGTTAAAAATTGTCATCTACACTAGTTCATTCATTGATGTACGTTATTTCGTTGTGCAGAGTATAAGTGTTGTCGCATTTGAGTGTCTTTGTGTTCGTGATTTTAGACTCGAACTAGAATCTTGAGTGTTGTGGAAAAATAAACAAGCTTACACTTGAATTACACACACCCTCCCTTGGCTAATATTATAGTAAAAATAAGCAGTAAAGATGTGAACATGAGTATTAAACTTCTTTATTTTTTTTCATATCAAAGTTTTAGGAAAAATTCTTGAATCTTACACACATGAACAAGATCATACTACCTTGAAACCATTACAAAAGGATAAATCGTTATGCAAATAACAAATATTTCAGTGTATTAAAGGAAAATATTATTTTGTAGGAGAAAAGTATGGCTAACCCATCCTTTGTGCTAAGTTTGTAGAATTTCTATTGTATCTTCATCACTTGACCTTTGTAAATTATACAATTGTAGACATTCACTACATAAAGAAAATCATTATAATTAATTATGAGAGCATAGATAACAAACAATAAATTGAATAACAAGCAAGTGGAGCTGCAAATTAGCTAAAGATAATTTTAAGTGAAATTCATTGCATATAGGTATGTTAACTCACCTTCACTTATGAAGAATAACCTCTATTTTATCTGTTTGCTTCCTCTTCCTTCCTTTCCTTTTTCACACCCAACCAATGAAACCAAGACCAAACTACAAAAAACATGAAAAAAACGAAAACAAAGAAAAACGAGTACAACACACCCAACAAATTAAACCAAGACCAAACTATAAAAAAGAGCAAAAAGACAAACAAACAAAAAAACAACAGAAACTAAGTACAAGTCAAAGCATGGCCATGCTCAAACTCGGAAAACAAAACATGCAAACAAGAAAAAAGAAAAATTGCAAATATCCCCTTTGCACATCATCTCTACTACAATGTGCTCTCCCCTTTGCACATCATCTCTACTACAATGTGCTCTCCTCTGCTGAAAGGAAAAAAAATGGGTTAAATAAGGTTAATATATACACACAATTAGTAAAGGTAAACATATTTCAAAACCAATAATTATTCATAATAGAAAACGCACCTCCCCTAGAATTTGTTTTATAACGATGGACATTCTCTTTTGTATTCCACTTGTTCATGGCCATCTACAACAGAAACAAAATAAGATATTAGAATTGATATACAAGGTAAACTAAAGAGTCTAATTAATCGTAATAAGAAACACACATTTCTTTAAGACTGTTATATAAAAGGGGACAGCCCATTTTGTATTTCATGTATTCATGCTCAATGGAGCAAGCCATTTGCACTAGATATACAATAAAATATTAGATTTCTAATAGAATTTAAACTAGAGAGTTTGAAAGTATGAACTTGTCTTGCAATTTAGTTAGAGTCCAATTATATTATGATACAATAAAATATTAGATTTCTAATAGAATTTAAACTAGAGAGTTTGAAAGTATGAACTTGTCTTGCAATTTAGTTAGAGTCCAATTATATTATGTGCTATATCTCAAAAAATATAAATTTTATAAACTAGATATACCAACTACGAGTAATACAAACAATGTTTTCATAAGATGATTTTTTTTTGGAAAAGGAATCTCAGCGTATCTAAACATATTGAAAAACCAAAATCCCAGGGTCCACAAGGCAATAGTGTTGTGAGTTAGCACGATGGTTGATTGGTTGAAGAGTTAGTATGCTTGTCTGCTCAACCTTACCCACCTCCTCTACAAGGTACGTTGTGTGGGGTTGTGCATGTGATGTGGAGCAAGAAAACATGGGCTGCACAATCCTAGACACTGAAACTATAGTCACTCACTGCACAAAGTAATATTATATATGAGATCACAAATAAATTACGTGAGAAAATGAATAACAAATATACAGAGCGACAAATCAATCATACACATATTTGTTCGCCCTTGGCTAATGTTATAGCAGCAACAACCATGAAAAATAAGCCTTCAAATTGTGAACCTCAATATAACATTTCCCTTTATTCTATATCAAAGTTCTTGGAAAACTCAAACCTCACACCCATTAACAAGAGCATACTACCCTAAAGCCGTGACAAAAGGATAAACTGATTCGCAAAAAACACATGTATTAGTCGATTAAAGGACAATATTCTTATGTGGAAAAAAATATGGCTCACCAATTGTCCACGCTGTGTTGGTACAATGTTTAGGGCATCTTCACCTTTACCTTCATAGACTATACAATTGTGGTCGCCCACTACACACAACAGATCCAGATCGATATAGTTGAGCATGAGACCACATATAAAACATATAATAAATTGAAAAGCAAGCAAATGGATTCACAAATGAACGAAAGATAACTGTGAGTGAAATGCATTGCATAGAGTTAAGGCGATTCACCTTCATTTATGAATGACAACCTACATCTTATGTCTTTGATTTTGATTTTCTCTCCTTGATGCCTTCCTTTCTTTTTGCACATCCAATAAACAAAACCAAGACCAAATTACAAGAAATGAGAAAAAAATGTAAAACAAAGCTAAATGAGTACAACAAAAAGCATGACTATGCTCAAACTCAACAAATACAAAACATGTAGACAATAACAAACAAAAAATTGCAAACTCCCCCTTTGCACATTATCCTTCCTTTCCTTTTGTACATCCAATAAACAAAACCAAGACCAAACTACAAGAAATGAAAAAAAAATGTAAAACAAAGCTAAACGAGTACAACAAAAAGCATGACTATGCTCAAACTCAACAAATACAAAACATGTAGACAATAACAAACAAAAAATTGCAAACTCCCCCTTTGCACATTATCTCTACTGCAGTGTCCTCTCCTTAGTTGAAAAGAAAAAAAGTGGGGTGAATAACATTAAAATTCAAACATAGATAGTAATGGTAAGCATATTTTAAACCAATAATTATTCATAACATCAAACACACCTCCTCTAGAGTTTGTTATATAAGCGATAAACACTCCATTTTGTATTCCACTTACTCGTGCTCACCAGAACAAGACATCTACAACAAATACATAATAAGATGTTAAAATCAACATACAATTTAAACTGGAGAATTGAATGCAATAATTAATCATAATATGAAACATACTTGTTTTTGAGTTTTATTATATAAAGGGGGGTAATCCATTTTGTATTTCATGTATCCATAATTTTGATGGGTTGTAGTAAATATAACTTACTAAACACCAACAAATGCATCTACAATAAATAGATAATAAGATGTTAAAATCAATATACAATTTAAAATACATAATAAGATGTTAAAATCAATATACAATTTAAACTGGAGAATTGAATGCAATAATTAATCATAATATGAAACATACTTGTCTTTGAGTTTTGTTATATAAAGGGGGTTAATCCATTTTGAATTTCATGTATCCATAATTTTGATGGATTGTAGTAAATATAACTTACTAAACACCAACACATGCGCTTTAATTGTTTCAGTCAGTATTTAGACTGGAACACAATGAATTCAACAAATGCCTTTAATTATTTTAGTCAGAATTTAGACCACAACACATTGAATTCCCATGGTGGGAGCTCTCTCTCCAGAGAGAGCTTTTGAAATAAAAAATCAAGCAGACTTACTCCAAGAACTTGTGACAAGTGTTAGCTAAGATAGCCTTGAAGCTATCCACATCAATGTTGTTAAAAGCGCGAGCGGGATTAAATCGGCGCGGGGAACAAATTGGAAAAAATCGGAAAAATCGGAAAAAAAACGGAAAAAATCGGGAAAAAATCGTTTGGTACAAAAATATTTATTTTTTTCATTTTTTTTCAATTTTTCATTATAAATCGCGCTGCCCCGCCAACCTGAGCTTTTTTCCCAAAAAAGCGGCAAAAAAAATTTAGCCCGCTTTTTTCTTATAAAAAGCGCAATTAAATCGGGCTAGGGAAAAACTCGTGATTTTTTGAAAAAAGCGCGATTTAATCGCGCTTTTAACAACACTAATCCACATATCAAATTGTTTAAACTAATTCAATATAGTCATGTCATAGTAATTTGAATGAATAATCTTTTGCGTACTCGTGTGAAGGCCAACATTTTGGCTTTTTGTTTTAGAGGTTCATATTCATAGTGAGAAGACGATGAAGGCCAACATTTTGGCTTTTTGTTTTAGAGATTCATAGTGAGGAGACGAATTGTTATTGCAGTGCCTGACAAACCCAATTCTATGACTATCACTAATGCTTATGGGTTGTGGATGGCTCTTGATACCATCTAGGTGATCTCAAGGATTTTTCAATTGCCTGTCATATGTTGAGGGGAAATGGTTAGTAGTTTCAAACTTTCAAGCTAGAACTTCTAGGTAAAAACATATAACTTCTGGGAAAAACATATGTTGCTTGAACAACTTCTTATTTAGATAGCGGATTTGTGTACATAAGGTAGAGCTATGGAGATTTTTAGTTTTCTTATTTAGATAGAGGATTTGTGTACATAAGGACGAGCAATGGAGATTTTCAGTTTATTAAATTGCATAAATAGCTATTTGTTTCAAGCTCACATGTAGAAATTTTAGAAAATTATGTAAATATTGATCTTATAACTAACTTCTGTATTTTAGATGAAAGTCAAGCATAAGGTCAAGTTGTTCCTTGTTTTGGAGCACATTTAAAGAGGGTTTTCTGTTACAGTCTGCAATCATGAGCACGCATAAACAAAGCTACTGTGCAAAAAGGAGATTTGGTCATATTTGATAGTACCAATTGGATTTCTATAATTGTAGTCACAATGTTCTTCAGGTTCTTTCGGCCATTGAAGGGGTAATATTTTCTATCTGGAAATTGGAGAAATAATTGGTCATTTAGTTTGATATAAATCCCATTGGTGATGATCCAGAGAGATCTTTCCAATGGGGTATCGTGCATGTCAAATGCAGATAATATGACCAAGTGTTATCAGAAAAACTAGTGTCCATTCAGAGCTGCTAGTCCCACTAAGACGGGTAGCTATCTTAGAAACAAACAAACTAAAGTTCTTTCGGCCATTGAAGGGGTAATATTTTCTATCTGGAAATTGGAGAAATAATTGGTCATTTAGTTTGATATAAATCCCATTGGTGATGATCCTATGTGGATTGGACGGGCATATATTTAACTTTATATTTATTATAAGCAAAGGAAAATTATCTAATAAGAAAGAAATTTTGTTGGGTAAGAAAGAAATCAATCTTTGCACTTTTAGGCCTAGGAATTCAACGCATATTTTTGTAGTGTCACATAGGAGTGACACGCTGACAACTATATACAATAGCTTTTCCCATCATGGTAACTTATTGTTTGTTGTGTCTGACGGAAACAGAAGGGCCATGGAGCAGTGTGCAAGCTAGTTGGTGATTTCAATGATATTTGGAACCTAAATCAAGAATAGGCCACTGAAAAGTGTCAGGAGAATCATGTTTTTGGGCAATACAACTCTCATACACCTTGGTAACTATTTGGGCAATACAACTCTCATACACCTTGCTAACCTTGCTAGTTACCAAATCAGACAAAATGAATCTCATAAAATAAGACTTTGGCGCATATTTTTTTTCAATGAGTTGCCATACAAGAAACTTATTATCTTCTTCACAAGCTTTACCCAATGCTAATGTCGCATATACAATCTCTGGGCTGGTGATTATTTTTCATTGGATATTGTTTTGAAATTAAATAACTCCAATAGAAAGGTGGTCTTCTCATACCTATCGTGACTTTTTTCTCTGTTCATTCCACGACTATAAAAATCATTATGTTTTATATTTGTATGTAGACATTAACCTGCAATCTCTTCCATTGTACAAGTAGACATAAGCGATTGAAACACCCAACGATGTATAAAGTTGCACAGTTATTTGACTACAACATCATGTTTACGTCTACACAACAAGAAATTAAAGGGGTTGCGGTGATAGAAAAATGTTTTGGATATAAATGATTTCACTGCAGACATCAGAGACGATCTCAAAGAGTTCTCTGGGATAAAAAGTATCATTGAAGCTTCCCAGCATATCTCAGAACGATTCCAGCAATGAAAGTGCAAAGTTAAGTGAAATGTGCTTCTAAAAGACTGGATCTCTATTGATGAAGGAGTCATCACTGTCAAACCACCTATCCTTGGGTTTGTGTGAGTTTGCACGACAAAAGGGTTTGCCCTTTTGTGAGAAAAGAACCCAAGCATTGGGATTTTGTATGTAAGGTGTGGGAGTGAAAGCAAGAAAAGGAATTATTATTTATTCATTGTTGCAAGTGGAGAACCCTTAGAGGAGGAAGGGTGACCTAAGGCTACGATGAAGCGTCTTGATCAAATGAAGAAACTAATTTTCCTTAAGTTAGATGGGGTTTGTCTAGAAACTTCAAGTCAGCCTAGGCTTGGAAAGACACCATTTGAGGCTACCATCCTGAGAAAACTATAATAAGGGAAGTTGTGAAACTCATTTTATTATCCAACAAGTGCAATTCTTCTCAAGTGAGGACTGATCCAAGGAGGTCGCATACCTCAGGAAACTCAGCTAGATAAGGAGCAAGAAGAAGGGTTTGGTGTTTGCCTTTTTTTCTCATGCACTCGTTCAGGTTCAAGGACGATGTTGGTTGAGTTTGGTGAGGGTTTCAGTTGGCAAGTCTGTGCATCCAAGTAGTGGAAGAGACTTGTGGAAAAGGGTCGAAAGCTCTGGGCTAATAGCAATGGTACTTCTGTGATCTAGAGGCAAGTCTTATACCTTATTAGAGGGCCAAAACACTTAGAATAAATTTGTTTTGGTATGTCGTGAGGATTGGAGGAAAGCTGGAGTAACGCTGTATGCCTTAAAGGACCAATGCAACAAGGAGAGATATTGCTAAGGTTGGGGGGTTGTCCATGAGGTTTTGGACAACAGTTTTAATATACCGTAATTAGGGCTTCTTCCTATGTAGAGAGAGCCATTCTCTACTATGTCCAAATCTCAGGAAAAGAATAGCCCAGATCTGGATGAATGAAGAGGGTCGAGACCCTAAAAGGGAGGCAATGACTCTTTTTCGTGGGTAGAAGTTTGAGATGGAAGGATAGCGACAAGGGTGATTTAGTGATGGAAAAGAGAATGCTTGTTCAAAGGTTTGAACAACAATTGTAATTAGCCCTAAGAACAGGGATATAGAATGCATCTTATCATTGTTAGTGGGTTGTTTGGAATAGCCCTATATCTGAACAATTTAAGGAGACAAATTGCAGGAGAAAGGGCAACCTTGGAAGCCCTAGGTTAGTCATGGTGTCGACTGTGCATGAGTAATTTTGGAATCCCTTTAGAATGCATCTTATCATTGTTGGTGGGTTGTTTGCCATATTAGTGGGTTGTTTGGAATAGCCCTATATCTGAACAATTTAAGGAGACAAATTGCAGGAGAAAGGGAAATCTTGGAAGCCCTAGGTTAGTCATGGTGTCGACTGTGCATGAGTAATTTTGGAATCCCTTTAGAATGCATCTTATCATTGTTGGTGGGTTGTTTGCCATAGCCCCAGATCTGGACAATTTAAGAACACAAGTTGCAGAAGAAAGGGCACTCTTAGAAGTCCTACATTAGTCATTGTGTTAACTATGTATGGGTAAATTTGGAAGCCCTAAGGGTTGAGCTTTGAAGGATGAAAGGGCAGTCGAGAGGGCTAGATCTGGTGTGACCTAGGAGTATCATTTTGGAGCATACAGGACGTTGACAAGTGGGTAGTCTAGAAGACCTCAAGTATAGTCTTCATGAAAGGAATCAATGGGTTGTTAGGAGGTAGAGTGATGGAGCCCTAGTTCAACTTATGAAAGGATCCATATGGTTGACAAGACAGCATATACAAAAGCCCCAAGGAGAAAACTTCTTAATGGAGCTACAAGGTTGCCAGTGGGCATATCTGGGAGCCAAATTTCTTAATGGAGCTAGATGTGTTCAAGTTATGTGGACTGAAAGGACTATAGTGCGTGTTGTCAACAAGTAGGTCAAGTGTACTTTCTTTAGGGTAGATTAGTGGTCATAGCAGTTGACTCCAAGCCCTTGTAGTTTTGTCTTTATATTAGGGTTGTATGTAAGGGCCATGATCCCTAGTACGGGAGCCCTAAGACTGTTGTATTATAGTTTGTAATATAACAAGTAAAGGGTTTTAAAAGTTAAAAATTGTCATGTGCACTAGTTGATTCACTGACATACGTTATTTCGTTGTGCAAAGTAGTAGAAGTGTTGTTGCATTTGAGTGTCTTTGTGTTCGTGATTTTAGACTCAAACTAGATTCTTGAGTGCCGTGGACAAATCAACAAGCCTACACTTGAATTAACCATACATATACCTGTCCTCCCTTGGCTAATATTATAATAGCAGCAATCATGAAAAATAAGCAGTAAAGATGTGAACATGAGTATTAAACTTTTTTATTTCTTTCATATCAAAGTTCTACGAAAAATTCTTGAATCTCACAGACATGAACAAGATCATACTACCTCAAAACCATTACAAAAGGATAAAAATCGTCGTGCAAAAAGAAAATATTTCAGTGTATTAAAGGACAATAGTATTTTGTAGGAGAAAAGTATGGCTCACCCATCCTTTGTGCCAAGTTTGTAGAATTTCTAGTGTATCTTCACCACTTGACCTTTGTAGATTATACAATTGTAGTCGTTCACTACATATAGAAGATCATTATAGTTGATTATGAGAGCATAGAGAACACATAATAAATTGAATAACAAACAAGTGGAGCATCAAATTAGCAAACGATATTTTTAGGTGAAATGCATTGCATATAGGTATGTTAACTCACCTTCATTTATGAACAATAAGGTCAATTTTCTCAGTCAGCTTCATTCATTTCTTTCTCTGTCCGCATCATTCATTTCCTTTTCCACACCCAACAAATGAAACCAATACCAAACTACAAAAAACATGAAAAAAAGGAAAACAAGCACAACATACCCAACAAATGAAACCAAGACCAAACTACAAAAAATGAGCAAAAAAACAAAAACAAAACAAAGGAAAATAAGTACATCTCAAAGCATGGCCATGCTCAAACTCAAAAAACAAAACATGCAAAAAAGAAAAAAGAAAAATTGCAAATATCCCCTTTGCACATCATCTCTCCTACAATGTGCTCTCCTCTGATGAAAGGAAAAAAAGTGGGTTGCATAAGGTTAAAATATATACACAATTAGTAATGGTAAGCATATTTCATAACCAATGATCATTCATAATAGAGAACGTACCTCCCCCAGAGTTTGTTCTATAACAATGGACACTCTCCTTTGTATTCCACTTGTTCATGCTCATCAAAACAAACCATCTACAACAAATACAAAATAAGATATTAGAATCGTTATATAAGCTAAACTACAGAGTCGAACGCAATAATTAATCGTAATAAGAAACACACCTTTCTTTAAGAAAGTTATATAAATTAGATGTACTTCTAGTACGAGTAATACAAACAATGTTTTCATAAGATGAAAAAATTTCAGAAAAGGAATCTAAGCATATCTAAACATATTAAACACGCAAAATCCCAGGGTTCACAAAGCAGTAGCGTTGTATGTTATCACGATTGATTGGTTGTCAGTATGTTTGTCTGCTCGACCTTACCCAACTCCTCTACAAGGCATGTTGTGTGGGGGTGTGCATGTGATGTGGAGCAAGAAAAAATACGTTGCACCATCCTAGACACTGCAACTATAGTCACTCCCTGCACAAAGTAATATTATATATGATATCACAAATAAACCACGTGAGAAAATAAATAACAAAATATACAGAGCGACAAATTAATCATACACATACTTGTTAGCCCTTAGCTAATGTTATAGCAACATCAACCATGAAAAATAAGCCCTGAAATTGTGAACCTCAATATAACATTTCATTTTATTATGTATCAAAGTTCTTGGAAACTCTCAAACCTCACACCCATTAAAAAGAGAAAACTACCCTGAAGCCATGACAAAAGGATAAATCGATTCACATAAACACATATTTCAGTCAATTAAAGGACTTATCCGCAAAAAACACATATCTCAGTCGATTAAAGGACAATATTCTTATGTAGGAAAAAAATATGGCTCACCAATTGTTCAAGATGCATTGGTACAATGTCTAGGGTATCTTCACCTTGACCTCCATAGATTATACAATTGTCGTCGCTCACTACACAAAGAAGATCGATATGGTTGAGTGTGAGACCACATATAGGACATATAATAAATTGAAAAGCAAGCAAATGGATTCATAAATGAACGAAAGATAATTGTAAGTGAAATGATAATTGTAAGTGAAATGCTTTGCATATAGTTAAGCTGATTCACCTTCATTTATGAATGATAACCTCCATCTCATGTCTTTGATTTTGATTTTCTCTCCTTGTTGCCTTCCTTTCCTTTTGCACATCCAATAAACAAAACCAAGACCAAACTACAAGAAATCAGAAGAAAAAAAAATGTAAAAAAAATGTAAAACAAAGTTAAACGAGTAAATAGTAGCAGCAATCATGAAAAATAAGCAGTAAAGATGTGAACATAAGTATTAAACTTTTTTATTTCTTTCATATCAAACTTTTAGGAAAAGATTTTGAATCTCACACCATGAACAAGATCATACTACCTCGAAACCATTACAAAAGGATAAATCGTTGTGCAAAAAGAAAATATTTCGATGTATTAAAGGACATAGTATTTTGTAGAAGAAAAGTATGGTTCACTCATCCTTTGTGCCAAGTTTGTAGAATTTCTAGTTTATCTTCACCACTTAACCTTTGTAGATTATACAATTGTAGTCATTCCCTACATAAAGAAGATTATTATAGTTGATAATGAGAGCATAGATAACACGTAAAAAATTGAATAACAAACAAGTGGAGCCGCAAATTAGCAAAATATACTTTTAAGTGAAATGCACTGCATATAGGTATGCTAGCTCACCTTTATTTATGAACAATAAGGTCCATTTTCATTGTCTGTGCTTCCTTCATTTCTTTCTCTAGCTGCTTCCTTCATTTCCTTTTCCACACCCAGCAAATGAAACCAAGACCAAACTATAAAAAAAAAGATTAAAAACAAAACTTAAAAACACAAAAAACAAAGAAAAATAAGTACAACTCAAAACATGGCCATGCTCAAATTCAGAAAACAAAACATGCAAACAAGAAAAATAAAAATTGCAAATATCCCCTTTACACATCATCTCTCATACAATTGAATAAATTTAAAATATACACACAGTTAGTAATGGTAAACATATTTCAAAACCAATAATTATTCATAATAGAGAACGCACCTCCCCTAGAGTTTGTTTTATAACGATGGACACTCTCCTTTGTATTGCACTTGTTCGTATTCATCAAAACAAGCCATCTACAACAAATACAAAATAAGATATTAGAATCGTTATGCAATTTAAACTAAAGAGTCAAACGCAATAATTAATCGTAATAAGAAACACACCTTTCTTTAAGACTATTATATAAAAGGGGAGAGCCCATTTTGTAGCATATATTCATGCTCAATGGAGCATAATAGAAAACGCACCTCCCCTAGAGTTTGTTTTATAACGAAAGACACTCTCCTTTGTCTTGCACTTGTTCGTATTCATCAAAACAAGCCATCTACAACAAATACAAAATAAGATATTAGAATCGTTATGCAATTTAAACTAAAAAGTCAAACGCAATAATTAATCGTAATAAGAAACACACCTTTCTTTAAGACTATTATATAAAAGGGGAGAGCCCATTTTGTAGCATATATTCATGCTCAATGGAGCAAGCCATTTGCACTAGATATACAATAAAATATTAGATTTCTAATAGAAAATAAACAAGAGAGTTTGAAGGTATGAACTTGTCATGCAACTTAGTTCGAGTCCAATTATATTATGTGCTATATCTAAAAAAAATATAAATTTTATAAACTAGATGTACTTCTACTACGAGTAATACAAGCAATGTTTGCAATAGCATTGTACATTAGCACGATTGTTGATTGGTTGAAGAGTTAGTATCTTTGTCTGCTCGACCTTACCCACCTCCTCTTCAAGGCACGTTGTGTGGGGGTGTGCATGTGGTGTGGAGCAAGAAAACATATGTTGCACCATCCTAAACACTGCAACAATAGTCAATATTATATATGAGATCACAAATAAACCACGTCAGAAAATGGATAACAAATATATATAGCGACAAATCAATCATACACATATATGTTCGCCCTTGGCTAATGTTATAGTAGCAACAACCATGAAAAGTAAGCCCTTAAATTGTGAACCTAAATATAACATTTCCCTTTATTATGTATAAAAATTCTTGGAAAATCTCAAACCTCACACCCATTAACAAGAGCATACTACCCTGAAGCCATGACAAAAGGATAAATTGAAGCCATGACAAAAGGATAAATTGATTCGCAGAAAACACATATTTCAATCGATTAAAGAACAATATTCTTATGTAGGAAGAAAATATGGCTCACCAATTGTCCAAGCAGTGTTGGTACAATGTCTAGGGTATCTTCACCTTGACCTTCACAAACTATACAATTGTAGTCGCCCACTACACAAAGGAGATCGATATAGTTGAGTGTGAGATCATATATAAAAAATTTAATAAATTGCAAAGCAAGCAAATGGCTTTACAAATGACCAAAATATAATTGTGAGTGAAATGCATTGCATATAGTTAAGGAAATTCACCTTCATTTATGAATGATAACCTCCATCTTATGTCTTTGACCAAACTACAAGAAATGAGGAAAAAAATGTAAAACAAAGCTAAACAAGTACCAAAAAAAGCATGATTATGCTCAAACTCAACAAAAACAAAACATGTAGACAATAACAAAAAAAAATTGCAAACTTCCCCTTTGAACATTATCTCTACTGCGGTGTCCTCTCCTCTCTTCAACTGAAAGGAAAAAAAGTAGAGTGAATAACATTAAAATTCAAACACAGATAGTAATGGTAAGCATATTTCAAAACCAATAATTATTCATAATACCAAACACACCTCCTCTAGAGTTTGTTATATAACAATAAACACTCCTTTTTGTATTCCACTTACTCGTGCTCACGAGAACAAGACATCTAAAACAAAAACATAATAAGATGTTAAAATCAATATACAATTTAAACTGGAGAACTGAATGCAATAATCAATCATAATATGAAGCATAGTTTTCTTTGAGATTTGTTATATAAAGGGGGATAATCCTTTTTATTTTTCATGTATCCATGATTTTGACGGATTGTAGTAAATATAACTTACTACACACCAACAAATGCACTTTAATTGTTTCAGACAGTATTTAGACTAGAACACATTCAATTCAACAAATGCCTTTAATTATTTTAGTCATAATTTAGACCATAACACATTGAATTCCCATGGTAGGAGCCCTCTCTCCAGAGAGCTTTATAAATAGAAAATCAAGCAAACTTACTCTAAGAACATGTGACAAGGGTTAGCTAAGATAGCATTGAAGCTATCCAGATATCAAATTGTTTAGAGTAATTCAATATAGTCATGTCATAGTAATTTGAATGAATAATCTTTTCGTACTCGTGTGAAGGCCAACATTTTGGCTTTTTGTTTTAGAGATTCATAGTGAGGAAACAATTTGTTATTGCAGTCCTTGACAAACCCAGTTCTATGACTATCACTAATGCTTGTGGCTTGTGGATGGCTCTTGATACGTTCTAGATGATCTTAGGGATTTTTCAATTACCTGTCATATGTCAAGGGGAAAGGGTTACTAGTTTCAAGCTAGAACTTCTGGGAAAAACATTTGATGCTTCAACAACTTCTTCTTTAGATAGTGAATTTGTGTACATAAGGTCGAGCTATGGAGATTTGTATCTTATTAAATTGCATCAGTAGCTAGTCGTTTCAATCTAACATGTAGAAGTTTTGGAAAGATATGTAAATATTGATCTTATAACGAACTTCTATATTTTAGATGAAATTCAAGCATAAGGTCAAGTTATTCCCTATTTTGGAGCATTTAAAGAAGGTTTTCCCTTACAGTTTGCAGTCATGAGCATGCATCAACAAAGCTACAGCGCAAAAAGGAGATTTGATCATATTTGATAGTACCCACTAGATTTTCTATAATTGTAGTCACAATGTTCTTGAGGTTCTTTTGGCCACTTAAGGGGTTATATTGTCTATCTAGAAATTGGAGAAACATTTGGTCATTTAGTTTGATATAAATCCTATTGATGATGATCCTATGTGGATTGGATGGGCATATATTTAACTTTATAACTAATATGAGCAGAGGGAAATTATCTAATAAGAAAGAAATTTCGTTGCGTATGAAAGCAATCAGTCTTCGCACTTTTCGGCCTAGGAATTCAACGCAAATTTTTTCAGTGTCACATAGGAGTGGCAGGCTAACAACTATATGCAATAGCTTTGCCAATCATGGTAACTTAAGGTTTGTTGTGTAACAAAAGGGCCAAGGAGCAGTGCACGAGCTGGGTGGTCATTTCAACAATATTTGTAGCCTATAACAAGATTAGGCCACCCATATGTGTGAGGAGAATCATTGCAGAAAACATTGGCTTCCTTATGTTTGTGGGCAATACAATGCTCATACACCTTGTTAACCTTGCTAGTTACCAAGTCATACAAAATGAATCTCATAAAATAGGACTTTGGAGCATAGTTTTGGTCAATGAGTTGCCATACAAGAAAATTGTTATCTTCTTCACAAGTTTTTCCCGACGCTAATGTCGCTTATACAAACTCTGGGTTGGTGATTATTTTTCGTTGTAGATTGTTTTTAGCTTAAAGAACTCCAATACAAAGGTGGTCTTCTCATATCTATCATGACTTCTTTCTTTGTGCGTTCCACGACTATAAAAATCATTATGTTTTATATTTGTATGCAGACATTGACCTGCAATCTCTTGCATTCTACTAGCAAGCATAAGCGATTGAACACCCAACGATATATAAAGACGCACAATTGTTTGGCTACAAGATCGTGTTTAAGTCTACACAACACAAAATTAAAGGGGTTGCGATGATATAGAAAAATGTTTTGGATTTAAATGATTTCACTGCAAACATCAGAGATGATCTCAAAGAGTTCTTTGGGAGTAAAGTATCATTGAAGCTTCTCAGCATATCTCAAAATGATTCCATCAATGAAAGTGCAAAGTTAAGTGAAATGTGCTTCTACAAGACTGGGTCTTTACTGATGAAGGAGTCATCATTGTCATACCACTTATCCTTGGGTTTGTGTGAGTTTGCACCACAAAAGGTTTCGCCCTTTTGTGGGAAAAGAACCCAAGCATTGGGATTTTGTACCCAACATGTGGGTGTGAAATCAAGGAAAGGAATTATTATTTATTCATTGTTGAAAGTGGAGAACCCTTAGAGGAGCAAGGGTGACTTAAGGCTACGATGAAGGGTCTTGATAAAATGAATAAATTAATTTTCCTTTAGTTAGTTAGGGTTTGTTTAGAAACTTCAAGTGGCCCTAGAATTGGAAAGATATCATTTGAGGGCAAAGTCTAAAATCATGAGAAAACTAGAAGAAGGGAAGTTGTGATACTCATTTATTATCCAACAAGTGCAATTCTTCTCAAGTGAGGACTTATCCAAGGAGGTCACATACCACAGGAAGCCGAGCTATATAAAAGGCAAGAAGAAGGGTTTCGTGTTTGCCTTTTTGTCTTACGCTCTGGTTTAGGTTCAAGGAGGATGTTGGTTGAGTTTGGTGAGGGTTTCAGTGGGCAAGTTTATGCATCCAAGTAGTGGAAGAAACTAGTGGAAAAGGGTCGAAATTCCTGGGCTAATAGCAGTGGTAATTCTGTGATCTAGCTGTAGAGTCTTGTACCTTATTAGACGGTGAAAACGCCTAGAATAAGGTTGTTTTAGTACGCTGTGAGGATTTGAGTAAAGTTGTAGTAACACCACATGCCTTAGAGGACCAATGCAAAAAGTACAGGGCAGGAAGAAGGGTATCACAGGTCTTAGGTAACCCTAGATTTGGGGCCGCAAAGATCTATAGCAAGGCTTAGGATATCGGTTAAGAAAATGACCAGAACCATGGTTGCTAGGAGGCTAAGTGGTAGCATCCTGAAGGAGATAGATTGCTAAGGTTGGAGGGTTGTCCATGAGGTTTTGGACAACAATTTTGATATGTCGCAATTAGGGCTTCTTCCTATGAAAAGAGCCATCCTATCGTCTATCGAAATCTCAGTGAAAGAATAACCTAGATCTGTGATGAATGAAGAGGGTCGAGACCCTAGAAAGGGAGCCAGATGACTCTTTGTTGTGGGTAGAAGTTTGAGATGGAATGGCAGCGACAAGGGTGATGTAGTAAAGGAAAAGAGAAGGTTCGTTCAAAGGTTTGAACAACAATTGTAATTAGCCCTAAGACCAGGGATATAGTTTTGAGAAATCTAGGGCATCATGAAGTAGGTGATTTCTCTTAATTAGTAACTGCTTGTGAATGACTTTTACTTCATTAGATTAGGATCTTCTGGTTGCTTAAGTTATTAGTGTTCTTCTTCATCAAACAGTTACTAATGCATGAACATAAATAGACAATAGACACAAAATGTAGGCTATCAGCGAGGGCCAAAACCTCTCACTCTATGAGAGGAAAACCCGCACAAATTCTTCTTATAGAGATTCCAATTGACGAATACCAAGATCAAGACCTTTGACCTAGTAGCCTCTCCAAAACAAGGACACAAGTTCTCTTCACAGTCAACCTTCTTCTCGACTCCTCTTCCACTTCAATCTTTTGAGCATTGAGACATTATCACCACCAAGTTCTTATCGAGATATCTTGTGAGACCTCCTCACTGTCATCATCAATGAACTGTGGTTGTACCGAACTATTATGTCCTCAAGATTGTATTTCTGAATCGAGACAAAGAGACCCTTTATTGTGAGATAGCACTGAGCTTGTCTCTGCCATCTCGTATCCTAGATCTCGCTCCTACACCAAAACAATCTCTGTATTATTTATCCAAGACTTACCTCATACGAAATTCCAAAGTGATCTCTGAACTTCTTCACTGTGATTAGCCCAGAAGAGATCCTCGTTGTCCCTTACTTATCTGAGTTCCAACCGCACTATAGCCTTCTATACCAAACTATGGCATTGAAACTTACACCTGAAATGTTCATACGAATCTCAGAGTGTAATCCGAACTTGTCTCTTCATTAGGCCACCCGAAATCTGAACTTGTCTTTGTCACTTTTACCCGAAAGAACCAGAGATATGGCTGAACTAACTGTTGAAATGCGAAGTGCTTTCACCCATATATATAGCAGTTGCCTTCTATAAATAAGTCGACCTATGATCTTGAACCGATGTGTCTCCAAATAAGTGAGCCAATGTGAGATTGTTATTTCATTTTGAAGCCAACATGAAGAGGACTTGTTCTCGTTGTCGAAGGGCTATCTGACAATCTTATTGACTCATATACATTCTTCATACATGACATTAACTTTATACGACTTTAATGACAAATCCTAAAGGCTCTAAATGGGAGCCATCTAAAATAAAATCTCTTGCTCATGAAACCCATGAAGCAAGCAATAATAAATTTATTTTGTTATTTTCATCATTTACAAAAATCATAATTACATGTCATTATGAATATCGAACCTAGTTGCACTTTTCAACACTCCCTCTTAACTAGGTAGGTATTCATAATGGTACTTGGTCATTCTCAATCTGAATAATTTCTCATAAGAAGAATCAAATTCGTAACCCATTTGTTTAGCATCATATCAACCAGCATTATTACATAGCAAGGCCTTGACTAACAACTCTATCTCTCCACAAGATCTAAGCTCAATGCTGGCGAGACCAATGATTTATAGACACTCTCATCATTGTCTCTCTCGGAACATACCCTACCCGGGTTCACAAGGTGTGTTCCATGAGGACTATTCTTATCTTGGACTCCCCATCCCTCAAAGAATATTGGTCCTCTATGACTACTCTTATCTTGGATGCCCTATCTCATCCTCAAAGAGTATCAGATGCCAAATGATTACCCAATCCTCCATTTTGTCTTCCCAGGTGAAGACCAGAATGATGTGCCTATCTCTCCCTCTCAAGTAGGGAGGACATATCAATTCCAATAAAGGAAATTACTCATTCCTACAGAAGGAATGTACCTAAGCTCCCTCTTGGCTTAGGAATTTCCTAGTTTCTAAGTAAGAAACTTGATTCCAGGCTCCCTCTTAATTAGGGACCTATAACAGCTCCTCAGGTGGAGATAATGGGACAACCAACTGCTTGAAGAGCTCCTTACTTTGAATTCATGAATTTCTTTGTCAAGGAACCTTCATCTCTTGGGACTTCTCCATAAGGCACGAATCATCCATCACTTTCATTCATGAGTCAGTCATGTTATCATTCCTTTCATCAGAAAGTGATCTATCAATCTACATTTGGCCTTGCTTCATGTTATGTTACCTTCATCATGCTTTCTTCTTCGGAAGGATCTTACATCCTTCTACATGGTTATCTTGGAAGACATCCACGGTTCTTCCCTTTAGCAACCCTGCATAAGCCCATTCAGATACTAGTTCATAAATAAGAAATGAACACTTAAATCATAATTACCTTTGTGATGGTCTTTCATCATGACATCTTCCTGTAGGCATCAACATCCAACGTACATGTTGACACATCTCCTAAAGATATGTATTGTCAAGGGTCTCCATTTTTTCCAGACTTCCATCAGAGTCTTCATATCTTTCTAGGAGATATCATAGTCAAATCTTCTTGGTGTCTTCCGGATGTTGATTGCCTTTACCATGGTTGCATATGTTATGATCTCTTCCTTCCTTTCTTCACACATTTGATTCCCAGGAGTTTCCAATCAGAGTTCCTCAATTGTAGTCAATCATGTCATACTTCATATGAGGACATATTATGTTGATTTCATCTGGTGTCACTCATGCCTTCCGGCATTCTTTCATAGGAGGAGATTCCTTCCTTTTGATCATGCTTCTCAAAATAGAGCAGTGATCTAAGTTATACAACATGATTTTATAATATCGAATACAAGCATACATACCTCATTTACCTTTAGGTCATCTAGGCTTCTTTTAGCAGCTTCCTTGATTGAAAATATATTCAACCCCTTCATCTGCTTCATCTCCTATGTCATCATACCATCATCCCATGAATTCCACAAGTTGGAGTCCCTAATGAAACATGTGTTTCCTCTCTAGATCGGTGAACCCTCCGATGAGGATTCCATCAAAGAATCTTGAGTATCTTGCATATCCTTATCCAACAAATATTTCCTTTGGCTGATGTATGATGAGCCTTGTCCTTGATTGTAGGTTTTAACCCCGTACAGAAATTACCTGCATATGAATTCTAAATCACAAGAAAATAAAAATGCGAGAGCATAACACATAAAACACATATACACAGAGATTTCCCACTGGATCTCAAAACCGAGACTACCAGCTTGAGAAATATAAAGAAAGGTGTGTGGCTTGAGGTTTCTCTCAGAAAGACGGAGAATATTATGATGACATATTTTCTCTTTTAGCTCAATATACAACCATCTATTCTATAGTTTCCTTTGCTGCAAGTCAGGGATGGACTCTTCACCAGATGGATGTAAAGACCGAATTTCTTCATGGCATGTTACAGGAAGAAGTATATGTTGAACAACCACAAAAATTCGAAGTGGAAGATCAAAGAACTCATGTTTGCAGGTTGAAGAAGGCATTGTACGGTTCGAAGCAAGCTCCCTGAGATTGGTATGTGCATATTGACAGTTACTTAGTAAAGCTGGGATTCACAACAAACAATGTCGATCCCAACCTCTACATCAAGGTTGTCCAAGGTATGCCATTGATTTTGGTTTTATATGTTGATAATCTATTTTTGACAGGTAGTGAGCCTCTAATGACCAAATGTAAGAGGAAGTTAGCCTCAAAGTTTGAGATGAAAGACCTTGGTCTCATGAATTACTTTTTGGGCCTTTAACTATGGCAAAATTTTGGTGAGATTTTCCTTTCACAAGGAAAATACATTGTAAAGTTGATGGAAATATTTGGACTGACTGAATGTAAATCTATGGTCACTCCAATGGAAATGAACTTCAAGAAATTATGTGGAGATGTTGCAAGTCCAGACTTAGAAAATCCATCTCACTACAGACAACTGATTGGGGCTCTAATGTTCCTTGTGGACACTTTTCTAGGCATATGCAATGCAGTAAACACTTTGAGTCAATTTATGACCAAGGCCCACCACTCACTTTGGATAGCTGCTAAACACATATTGATATATTTGCATGGGCCGATTACACTTGGGCTGAGATATTCTACAGGAAATGTTCAAATTCATGGATACAATGATGTTGACTAGGCTGGAAACATTGTCAACAAAAAGAGTAAATCTCAATGTTGCTTTAGCCTTGGATCTATCATGATATCCTGGATGAGCAGGAAACAAAATTTTGTAGCTTTGATCACAACCGAAGAAGAATACATTGTTGCTAGCATGGCTAGATGTGAAGCAGTCTGGTTGAGAAATCTCTTTGGAGAGCTACTTGAGTAGGTCTTGGATACTACAGTAATATACTGTGACAATAAGAGTGGGATCAGTTTGGCAGAAAATCCTGTGTTTCATAACAAGTCAGATTTGAAAGGGTTTCCCCTTGTGGAAATTTTCCCTAGTCTTGGACCAATCTGTTTTCTCTTATGGTTGTGTTGTTGTCTTCTCTATCCTTGCATTTATTTTTCTTTCTTCAGTTACATTATGATTGATTATATTGCTAACAAATCAGATACATTATTAATGAAAAGATAATTTGGGCTAAAGTAACTGATGCAACATTGAATAATCTGTAAATTTAACATCTCATTCAAACTTTTTCTTTTTTTTCTTCATTTCTTAAATCCATACAAATTTCTTGTCAAGGTACCATTTTTCATGAAGCTTTTGTTCTCTCTCATAAAGCTACAAGTTTCCTTGAATGTTACAAAAAATAATTCAACAAAGAAATGAATAACCTATCAAGAAATCTATTGTCAAATGCTAGGGCTTCAATCTAAGGTTGAATTTTGTCTATCTCAATCTTGCTAAGGGATTTTTAATTTATGTATTTACTTATTCTATTTATTTAATAACTGTAAATCTAGATAAATGTCTCCTATTGGTCATCCTAAGAAGTTAAAAAGGTAATTGTCAATTGTTGAATCATTTGTCCTTGCACAACATTCTAATCAACCATGGAATATTCAAAATGAAGTTAATGCTCATCTACATGAATATGATGAATAAAATAGTGTAGGGCTTGTTGAAAGAGAAATCCCATCAAAGAAACACAAAATAATATTCAAATCTAAATGAAATACAAGATTTCCATGGGCTAATGTGATAAAATATTATAATGGTAATGAAAGGAAAAATTGTTCTTAATGTGTTAAA
Source organism: Pinus taeda (assembly GCA_000404065.3). Taxonomy (NCBI): domain Eukaryota; kingdom Viridiplantae; phylum Streptophyta; class Pinopsida; order Pinales; family Pinaceae; genus Pinus; species Pinus taeda. Next base: position 11,149 of record APFE031356296.1, on the reverse strand, counting down.
TTTAAAAGTGAGACTCCATTTGCAAAAGAGGGAAATACCAATCTTCAAGTGTTGACATTATGGCTAATGTGTTGTCCTTGATGGAAACCTACTTAATAAAGATGTCAAGAATGTGATAACAGGATGATTATGTAAATTGATACAGATGCTACAGATGATACGGACAAAGAAATGGTAGTTCAAAACAGATGAATGATAAAGGTGATTCCTGGGAAAGTATGCACGGATCCTATGAAGAAGGGTCGTGTACATACGCAAGTCCCATAAGGTAAAGTCACGTATATAATCCACACCATGGTAATCTGGATACCAAGGGTCTTTACCATGATATTGGCCCATAGTAATTGAAGCAACAATGGTTATTTAATCCTGTCAAAGAATACTAACGACACTACCAAGGGATTTACCTAAGGTATTGGCTAAGGACAAACCTATATAAGGAGATGAAGATCAAGGTGCTATATGTGCAAATAAATTATCTATATTTATGTAATTTGGTTTGGAACATGTGTGCATTGAGAAGCAAGGAGATAGTTTAGATCTGACATATTTGAAAGGGCTGTGAAGGCTAAGGAAGAAAAACTTGCTTGATCTATTTATGCTTATAATGTTAGAAATATAGCTATGATGATGATTTGATCTAAACCTAATGATGTGTGTCGAGATTTGGGGTTAACAGATGTTGTGAATTTCAACGAAGTTTGATTCAAGTATTTCAAGATCTGTACGCGGGTTTTCTTTTGATTTGTCATGTACATACATAGACCTATTTTAGTAAAGTAGCGTATAATTTCTGCAATAGTTTCTTCAATATATTGAGATTTGTACATGGGTATTAATCCTAGTAGTAGTTTACATACACCAATGTGTTTCATTGATATCGTGTATACATTCTAGGGTTTTGTAGTATGGTTTGATGATGAACCCTAATAAGTTATACTCTATTTTCGATTGTATGTCAATGATGTCTCTATCTTGATGATCTGTGATTATTGGGCTCGTTGATTGATAATGATGCTTCAGTGTGGGGATTTTTTGTTGGTTCAGTATTTTGTTATTTTTTTGTATGGTTTAGTGATTGATTCAACATTATGTTTATTCATGATTCAATTTGTAGAAGTTTAATATATCTACGAAGTGTTACACAGAGAAAGCACATACATACATGAGTCTTATTCAGTACAACCACGTTCAAAATTTGGTCTTTGTTGTTTCTGGTTTGGTTCTACATTCAACGATTTGATGCTTCAAAAATTAATTGATTTGCAGTGCTATATAGTCTCAGATTTAGTGCTTCAATTTGATATATTTGTTTGGGTTTATTGTTGATATGGGTCTAGTCTGATAGTGAAAGGTGGCCTACAAGTTTTGATGTTTTGATTCAAGTGGATCCAATATGAAATATTATGAAAAGGGGTCCATAAGAAGTTGAGGGATTCAACCTTAAGAAAGGGAGTAGGAGCTTCCTTCCAGTAGAAGTTGGTAAAACAGGATTAGAGGGTTGTAGTTCCCTTCCAGTAGGAGCTAGAGAACGAGTGGAGTGTGTAGCCTCCTGTAGGTGGTTGTATGCATACTGATAAGAGTCTGCATCAGTACCAATGTAATGAATGTTTTCTTTATATCATAATAAAGAAGACAAAGATATAAACAACAATGGTTTTCTCCCACATTGGGTTTCCACCTAAAAATCTTGGTGTTCTATGTGTGTTTATCAATTGTTGTGATTTATTTATGTTCTTTAATACATACTAAAAAGTACTTAATCTACTAATGCAATGATCAAATATAATCTTATAGAGTACATGAAAAATCAATAAACTAAATATAAGTGGGTTTCTTTCTCTAAATTAGCATACATACCCAAGTTTCTTTAATAATATTAGTGTACATATTTCATAATATAAAATTTGAGGGTTTGAGTTTAAAATATTGATTCACCCCCCCTCCTCTCGCAGTATTTTTCCCAACAATTTGTATCAAAGCCAAGTTCCTCAGAAGAAGCTTGATCACTTAAAGGGAGATCCATCAAGATGAGTTGTCAAGAAGGAGCATTTTCTATTAAGCCACCCTTGTTTAATGGAACTAACTTTGTATTTTGGAAAGTCATAATGAGAGAATTTTTGCAGGAACTTGGAGCTGATGTATGGGAAATTGTTGAAGGAGGATATCAATACCCATCCTCGATTCCCACAAATGATGTAGGGAAGAAACAGTATGAGACCAATGCAAAGGAAGTCAGTTATCTCTTAGGATGCTTGGTTGAAACCAACTTTGTGAAGGTCATGCAATTGAATACCGCAAAGGCTATATGGGACAAGATTATTCAAAGCTATGAAGGTGACACTAAGGTAAAAAGCGCTAAACTTCGAATGTTTAGAATTCAATATGAGACTCTTAGAATGAATGATGATGAAACTATTGCAAGGTTTTTCCTTAGAGTAGATGAGATTGTTAACTCAATGAAAAATATTGGTGATGAAATAAAATATTCTACTATTGCTAAGAAAATTCTAAGATCACTAACTCCAAAGTTTGATTCCAAAGTCTCTACCATTGAAGAAATGTAGGATTTCAAGAGTCTTGCTATTGAACAGCTCCATGGGATCCTAAAAAATTTTCAGATGAGGAAAGGGGGTCCATTAGATATGAAAGAAGTGGCATTCAAAGCTACAAACAAATGAAAAGAAAAGGAAGAGCTTAAGGAAAAAAGTTACATTTCAGATGAAGAAGAAGAAAATTTTGTTAAGAAACTTCAGGTAGGAACTAACAGGTTTAGAGGTAAGCATCCTTTTAAATGTTTTACCTATGGAAGGTGTTTTAGGGAAAACCAAACACCCACCCCCCATCAATTTTAACTTATTTACTTCAAATAATAGGGATCCTTTCCATTAATTTTTGGCTAAAACACATTTTATGATTTTCATTAAGTTAATTGTCCTACAATTTTATCATTTTTCATTTTCCTCAAATTTATATTTTGATTGTTTCATTGAATTCGACTTTTAGAAACCTTTCCATTGATATTTGTTTCGTCTCATATGGTCAACCGGTTTGTAAATGCCACTCCTTTGAATTTTGGTCATTTTTTTTCCTGGGTTAAAAAAACATACAAAATGATAATATTTTAATTTTTCAATTAAAATGGTAATTCATTGTAAATATTAATACCTAGTTAAATTTTACTATTTTTTACATTTTTCACTAATGGTCCTACAAAATGACCCATCCAAATTGTAGAATGGTTAAAAAACATGTTCTCGGGATCTCACGTAATTTATTCCAATTTCTTATTTTAAAACAAAATTCCAAACCCGAAATCTCAAAATTGCAAACTGGTTGTAGTTCATTTTGTAGAATTTTTAATTCCATGTGGACCTCGCTTCACATCACCTCCTCCCTTCCAAAATCTCGATTTAAAAATGCCGAAATGAAGTTCCTAATTTTAAAACCACGAAATAAAAATCTTGATTTTAAAACCTCGATTTAATACTTACGATATCGCAATATCACAATATCAGTTATCATAGTTTTCATTGTGTTCTCATAATAAAACTTGTGATATTAAAAACCTTTGATCATCGATTTTGGTTTTTATATTATTGCTATTATTTTTAACTTAAAGTTTGGGTCAACCACCTCCTTATAACTTTCGTGCCTGTGTCATGCTTACCTCGACCTCATCTCCTTATCTCTCCACCTCACTATCAACTCCCACTCCTTATCTCTCCACCTCACCTTACGTTAACTCTCATACCTACGTCGCCCTTGTCAATGTGAGTAATTTGCCTCAATAATATGTTATTATTTATCTCTACTCTTGTGGGTTGAATTATGATTTATGAGTAACTATTTGCTCAGAGATTTGTCTTTAAATTTTGATTTAACAAACAATAATATTTTGTGAACTATTTCCTTATAGTATTGTTTAATCATTCCAGTTACTGATTTGATAATCATAATCATTTTGTGAAATACTTCCTAAATGTTATTGATTGATTATCTCAGTTAAGAGGTCTCTGAACAAAATGTGTTTTGGTATTCATAACCTCAGTTAATTGAACTACTTCGTTAGCTTGATATTCATTATAAGCCAAACATATTTAAATCTCAATCATTTAAATATTTTTCTCTCGGTTGGGTTAGATCTATATCTGCCTAATTGAGATAGGATTAGGATACATTTCCTTTTGCTTGTATTTTAGGATAATTTTGCATTTAAATTTAATTCTATATTTCTAGAAGTCCTCTTCCCAAAGAGGAAAACTTCAATTGTGGCTTGGTTGAGCCCCAGGTCAGCTTAAGGATCACCTTCTTGCCTGATCAGCAAGAGGGATAATCTGATGTCTCTTCTCTAAGGGTAAGAAAAAGTCATACTTTAAGCCGGTAGAGATAGATAGAAGGTAATTGGACCTAGTTTAACCAGTGGGAACCACCACTCCAAACGGAAAAGGAGTTGCTTTAAGTTCCAGACCGTGTGGTCTCCCTTATAATGTTATAGGCAGAGAATTTCGAGCCTTCAACATTTTTGGCACTAGGAGGGCATGAAGACTTTTTGTCTTTTGGACTTTTTCTATTTTAAAATGGCTCCTATCAAACTTATAATTTGGAGTTGTATCTCTAGACGCACATCTGCCAATACTCCACCATAAATAGTAAGACACTTGTCAAAGGTAAAGTTTAATGGTAAGAGAAATTTTTCTGCTTTTAATCATTCTTTACAATTTATTCAAAATTTTACAAATTCTGATTTTCAAGGAATTGATGAAGGTATTTTATGCAGGTTTTTTACTCGTACATTCTTGGGAAAAGCCAGAAGTTGGTGTCAATTTCTTCTAGTTGCCTCTATTCACAATTGGGATCAATTTATCACACTTTTCCTTTGTAAATTTGATGGCTATTGCTACAAACAGATATGTGATGAATTCGAAGATTTACGAAGGTTTGAAAATGAATCTTTCATGGATTTTACCATTAGATTTCGATTAAATTGTTTAAGATTCAAAATTGAAGATAAACCTTTGGAAGATGAATTATTAGATTGGTTTGAATATATTTAGTCTCTTCCTCCCATTCAAAATCCATGTGGAATTATTACAAGTTTGATCAATCTTCTTCAAATTCTCTTGGCAATACTGAGAACTTTAATATAGAGTTACATATTAATTATGATGATTTGCATCTAGTATGTATGATCAATTCCTTCAATTGATACACACCTCTTTTAACATTAATGGCAATCTCTCTCATGTTAATGAAATACAATTTCAAAGCTTGGAAAATCCTATTAAACGATTACAAGAAGATACTAATATTAATATTGACAAAATTGCTGCAACCAAATCTGAAAATCATTTTGTAATAAATTCAAAAAATCAGTCATTAAATCATCAAGTAGAAATTAAAGAATCTACTATGCAGCCTACTGTATAAATTTCTGAATTATTTCATGATGATCAAATGCCAAATTCAGGGCAGCCATACAACATTCTTCAAGAAAGCATAATTAATCAATTGAATGATCTTAAATTTGAAATTTATAATGAAGAAAATACAAACAGCGGATATTTTAGATGCATTTCTTCAAATTCACATTTTTCTCTTTATCCTGGTAGTTTTGCTGATAGAAATTTTCCTTCTCATTGCATGAATATTCTTTTAGAAAGCAGAGACGCTGATCAAGCTAAAATTCCTATTAGCTTTAATCAGAATAAAGAGTTATTTATTGATCATTCTTTCAACATTGATGAACTTGAGCTTAATTTTCCTTCTTGTTTTGATTTGTTATATGGGAATGAAGAAATTTTTAATGAAATTCATGAATTCATTTATGATAATTATTCTGGCATTGAGGATATTGATTTGTCTTATTCTCAATTGAATCCTCATGATCAGAGATCAATTATATGTGGGAATGAAGAATACTCTAATTCAGAAATTGTTCCAACCAATTATCATTCTCAAGCAAAAAAATTATCTTCATGATTTCAGCATTCAAAAATCATTCCCAATTTATGATTCTTATGATGATCAAGCTCTCATTCCTATTCAAACCCGTGATCTTCTCTATAATTCACAAGTTGGTGTTGGAAATCATTCTAATTGCATTATTCTAGCCAATCCTTGTGAAAAGGAAATCATTTCAAATTAGTCTCAATTGTGTTGTAACACTAGTTGTACCAAGATATATATATATATATAATATATATATATATATATTATATATATATATATATATATATATAATATATATAATAATATATATATATATATATATATATATATATATATGAAGTTAGTTAAAAAATGGTAGCACTCTGAGCAAGGCGATCTAGGTTTATCCAAACTCTGCAAAGGAGCTCTGCTCTGAGCACGGCACCCCTGAATCATTTACCCTGCAACTCCTGACGGCTACACACGCTAGCTAATAGTACAACCTCAATAGCAACCCTGACGGGGGAGGACTCTAGGCCTCTCCCCATGGTGAACCCTGCACTACTAGCCAAGAACATAACTAACAAGGCCTCCGCCTCGCAAGTGCAAACAGATCAACATAAACATGATATACATAATGAACCACAGGATAAAGAAGCTACACCCCCGGACAGGCAGCAAAGCGTTGTAGGCGATGATGAAATGCCCAAAGTAACCTCTGTGACCTGCAAACCTGTAGCTGCAGAACGACCAAATATCAAATTGCCCAGTCAAAGAATCAACACCCAAATCCAATTCATGAAATATCACGCCCTTATTGAGAAATTTATTGGGTTTTGGCCAACAGAGAAGGCATTACAGGGATGGATAGCAGCCAAATGGAAACCAAAAGGGCACATCAATCTGAAGTTAGGACCAAAGGGGTTCTTTACAGTGATATTCAACTGCATCGAGGACCGAAATAGGGTCATAGACGGCGGCCCTTATTTCTTCAACGCTGTTGGGCTTTATCTACATGATTGGATCGAAAGATTCAATCCGGATAAAGAAGATATAAGCTCGGCACCAGTTTGGATCCGGTTATATTCCTAGCCGCTAGAATATTGGGATGATGAGTCCTTAAAAGACATTGGAAATGGCCTGGGAGAGTTTATAAAAGTTGCAGAAGAAACAAAACTTAGAAGGTATACCTCTTATGCCTTCTTTTGTGTCTACATGCATCTGAACAAAGCTCTTCTAGACTCGGTAACTCTATTTCATGATGATTTTGAATGGATTCAGACAATAGATTATGAGCATGTTCCCTTTAGATGCAGAAAATGTCACGCTCATGGACATTTATTCAAGGATTTCCTGCTAAATGCCAAGCCCTCCTCCAATGCCTCCTCAGGGGAAACTGATCAAGATGGCTTTACCAAAGTGAACTCTCGGAAAAGGAACCATAAAAAGCCTACTTCTCAACTCAAAAATCCCCCTGCCAACAATTCTGCTCCCTCTACCAGCAATAGCTTTGATATTCTAGCTCAGCCTGCCTCAATGGTCTCTGAGCCCCCCATGCACTCTTATGAGATTCCCAAACAACCCTCTAACAGCCCTCATTCGGCTTCATCTCCTGACCCCTTCCCTGAGCAAACCCAAGTTCTCCCCATCACCTCTTCCATTAAAGATTCAGCCTGGAAACCTAATGGTATGGACATCGATACCTTTCTGATTGATCCTAAGCGTGCAGTGAACATCATGGCCGAGAGCAGTTAACTCAAGCAGATGGATGAAGAGCCTGAAAGCATCGACCTAAGAGACTTGGAAATTTTTGGCCTTGAGCAAGCATGCAAGTAGAAACAATTTGATAAGATCTTGGCAAGACAACTAGAAAGTCTAGAGGTTATCTTCTCCAGAGCACATCAACAACGATATTTAGGAATTCAACCAGGAATTCAGTGGATGGAAAGAACCTATTCAATGATACCAAGAAACAAGGGAGAAAGACAAATCTACAAAGAACTATCCTCATCGGGGAAATATTGGTAGAATCTGGTAGATGTTCTAAACTCACAAAGTACTACAGGTCACTCCCCAATCCTGAACCATGAAGCTCACATCATGGAATTTAAGAGGGCTAAATGGCCCTGGGAAATACAGAATGATCAAACACTTGATATAGCAGAAGAAACCTCATATCTTCTTCATGCAAGAAACAAAATGTAATAGTACTTTTCTCAGTACCATTCTCTCAAAAACATGGCCTGGTAGTCACTCAATGGTGGTAGATGCTATAGGAGCCTCGGGAGGATTAGCAATAGCATGGAATGCATAGGCCATTGCACTCACTGACTTCCATGAAAATCATCACTTCATTCAAGCCAACTTCCATATCATAGGGACCAATGTGCATGGTCACCTTACTAATGTTTATTTCCCACAAGTTATTGTGGACAAAACAACAACTCTGGACATGCTCACGCTACTCAATGCCACTCGGACTCATCCACTCTGGATTACGGGGGGCGACTTCAATATGATTAGTAAATTAGAGGAAAAACTAGGAGGCCGAATCAGACTAGACAATGAAAGTGAGTATTTCAAGGAGTTCATTCAAAGCAATTGGCTAATCGATCTGCCCTTCAACAATGGAATCTACACCTGGAATAACAAAAGATCTGGCCCCCATCATATTGCTTCAACGCTAGACATATTTCTGATCTTAGTTAATGCTATCCACCTGGGAGGAGACCTCTCAGTGTTATATACCTAGGGGGGATAATATGGGGTACCAAGGGAGGTACCCAAGGTAATAATGTAATAATGGGATGGGCCATAGTAATAAATAAGGTGGTTAACCCATGTCATGTAAGGAACCACAAGTAGTTAATAATAATGTAAGGGGCCCATGGTATTAGTTGATGGTATGAGGAAACCATGGTAATGATGCATGGTATTGTATGTATGAGGCCTATATAGAGGCTAGAGACTCCACATGGAGAGATAATGAAGAGAAAGTATTCTTGTATGAACAGGCATATGGCTTGTGGAGTGTTCTCCTTCCTTAAGGAGTGAATGTATTGTGTTGCCCTACTTAAGGTTTTGATAATAAAGAAGCATTTCTATCTATTAGATCTTGTTATATCTTGGGTTTATTTATATTTTCATATATTTCTGGGTTAGATCTACAACAAGTGGTATTAGAGCACTTTCTTGGGCACAAAAGTGGAGAATTTTTTTTACTTTTGCAGGATTTCAGGGGTGGCGAGTTTGCAGATCAGATCTGTACATTTTGGTGCAAGATCTGCAAAATATAATTGCAGATCTAGATTCTATGTGAAAAAATACCCGATTTCAAAAAAAAAATTGGCTGAATCGGAGTCTAGATGAAGGAGATATCGCTGATCTAAAAATCAGTAGGGTTGTAGACAATTTTTCGGGTAAGCGAATTTGTTGTGCAGATCTAGACCTCTTGGCACCAGATCTGCAAGATCTAATTATAAATCTGGAATCTTTGTGAAAAAAAACCTAATTTCAAAAAAAATCCAATCGAATCAGAGTCCAGATGAGGGAGATATCGCTGATTTAAAATCAGGATTTTTTTCAGAAATTTTGGGTGACGACGGGAGAGTAGCAACGCAGATCTGGAATTCCAGTGCCTGGATCAGGATTTCTATCACATGGGTAGATGTAGAATGATTGTTCCATTTCTAAAAACAGGTCATAATAGGGATTCTGAGCAATATTGACGAAACTGTGACAATTTCAAATTTTAGCCAAGTAAGTGAATTTTTTCAAACCTTCATGGCTTCTAGCCAGGAATTTTTTACAGGAAAAGATAATGGTCCTACTATTGAAGAATTCATACAAAGATACAAGTCCAGATATGGGACAAAAACATGTGGGACATTTTGGAAGTTTCAAATGCTGTCTAATATGAGAGGTGAGGCTCAAAAATGGAATTTATTACTTGACTACGACCGATTGAACAAAATTTCAGATGCCGAATTTGAAAAAGTCTTTTTGGACAAATGGTCTCAGGCTAGGAAAAAGGAGAATGAGACACATAAGGGATTAATTCCTATTGGTATATCCTTATTATAGATTCATGGATTGCTTCAGAAAGAGAAGAACATTGTTTCTATCAATCCTAGTTGTAAACATAATTTTATCAGTGTTAATTTGGCAAAAAAATTGCAAGTCCTAGCAAAACAAATTGAACAGACACAGGTTGATAATGAGGATGTTCAAGTGTACAAGGATTTGAAGATTTCTATGGATAAATATGTGTTGCATGGTGATTTTTATGCTTTAGAAATGGATAATATGGATGTTGTTTTGGGATATCCTTGGATGGAATCCGTGGGTACTATCAATATTAATGTACAGAAGAAATTCCTGGAGCTATGGTATAAAAAGAAGAAAATTACATTACAGGATATTTCCATCTATAAACAGGTAGAGCACATGGAGGCTGAAGCAGAAGCTGTTCAAGGGACTGAGATATCAGATGATGAGCCTTTGATGATCGACAATCAAACACAAACAGAGGCTGCAGAAGAAAAGGTTACAGGTGATGATACATCAGAGGAGGGCTCAGTGGTTGAAGTCATCTTGAAAAAGAAGACACCACAACAGGCACCACAGCAGGGTGAAGTCAAGCAAAAGCCATCGTGGGTTAAAACTTCAACATATCATCACCCACATTACCCCATAATACAACCATCAAGATGGAAACCAAGTAGTCACATGACGGATACAAAGGAGAGACGATCCACCTACTACACATCAACACAGAAGAGCTGCCACGATCAACTTCCATCTCAAGCGAGCAAGGCACTAGCGAGATCGAGGGTTCACCTTTCTCTTGGATGGCTAGATGCATGTGAATGGTATCAGTAGACTACTCTTTTGAGTAGATCTTATTATTTGTGTTCTTCCCATGTTTTGGGGATGAAACATGCTTAGGGGGGTGGAATGTTATATACCTAGGGGGGATAAAATGGGGTACCAAGGGAGGTACCCAAGGTAATAATGTAATAATGGGATAGGTCATACTAATAAATATTTCTTGACATCTCTCCATGTGGAGTCTCTAGCCTCTATATAGGCCTCATACATGCAATAACATGAATCATTACCATGGTTCCCTCATACCATCCACTAATACCATGGGCCCATTACATTATTACTAACTACTTGTGGTCCCTTACATGATATGGGTTAACCACCTTATTTA
>APFE031356282.1:71447-94988 GCA_000404065.3 Pinus taeda | reverse complement strand
TTGGAGCTCACCAATTGAAAAATTCCCTAAATAATATATCATCTCAATTCCAATTGGAAAAGGCCTCTTCACAGGCAAGAGACACCGGAATCAAGTCCTAAGAGGACTTAATCATTGAGTTGGGACATGATCCAAAGATGATATGGCCACTGCAAGACTGATCAAGAAGAAAAATGATGACATAAATGCTTTGAAGAAGCAACTTAAGATTCCACCATTACATCACCCACAAATAGCAGAGGTCCTAGAGACCCAGAAAGGACAAGAAGAGCTTATGGACTTGGTCTTAAAGCTAAATGACCAATTGAAAGAAAGAGAGAAACAATTGGACAAATTTATTAAGTCCAAACAAAGTGAATTGGCCACCACTTCTACAGCTACCATTCCCAAAGTAACAACTCCAGTTCCCTTAACATTGGCAACAACGTTAGCACCAATAGCTCCACCTGCCACAACGATTCCAGTCACAGTTCAATCTACAACAGCAGGTGCTTCAACAGAAAAGATAGCAGAGTTAGTGAAAGCGATGGAGGAAATGTCCATCAAGGAAAAAAAACTTAAAAGGATGAATGAGAAAGTGGAAAGCTTAGAAACTAACTGCAAGCTTGCCCAGATACATAGATATTAAGGTCCTAGAAAAATATCTAACTCTACAAAAGTCATTAGGACAGACTAAGGAGTTGCTCTGGGCGAATATCATTGACTTTGTCAATGATATTTGGCCATCAATTCAACTAATATTTGAGCAAATAGAACTGTTGAAAGTGGCCACCGATGCTATTAAGAAAGTAAAGGAAGATTTAGGAGACTAGTCTGAGGAAGCTAATCGAATCATCCATTTCTTGCATAGAAAGGACAAGCATGAACTTAATGAGATGGGTGAGGAATATAGAACTACGGCCATCATAGAAATCAAAAGGGTTCTTTCTAAAAGAAACCTTATGCTTTGGAGGAAAAATTCCATAACATGTAGGTGGGCATTGAGAGATTCATTGAAAAGTTTCAAATTTTGAGGAATAAAGGCCTTCCAAGTCCTATGGTCACCCATGACAAACTTATGACCCAAATGGACTATGTTGACGGATTAACGAAGTTGTCCAAGGATCAAGCTAGCACTTCAGGTATCAAGGCCTTGCCTACAAGGAAAGTATTGTATGATACTATAGAAGATCTATTCTTTCTCGAGCATGAGGTGAAAAACTTGTTTGTCACCAAGCCTAATTTTTCCAAATACACTTAGGCAGATGATATCTATAGAAGAATGCTCAAAGTAAAGTTACATGAGGATGAATGGTGGCAAAAAATGACTGATTTACTATAAGTTACCATAGTAAATTTGAATGAGAGCCAGATGAAATAGGTAAACAGGGTCATAGAGTAGCAGGTTAAAGAGTATCAGTAAAAGTCTAAAGACGAAGATGATTCTAGCATACACATATCAGCCAGCTTAAAAGGGCTCAAGTTTAACTACAACATCCAGCACTACCACAATAGGAGGGACAACATGATGTAGTTTTCCATCTATCTCTATCTTCATGCTTGAAGATATTTTTATTTCCTTAATTAAATCTCAAACAGTTATGAGATATTTTGTAATATTTTTTGTATAAATACTTCATATTTTGAAGTATTTAAGGTGGATTCAAAGACATTTCTGTAGACTTGTATCTAAAATCAAAGTGCCATTGTATCAAGATTGGATTGGCTTGTTGGATCATGGAATAAATTTTAGAAATTTTATAGGATTCTTGGGTAAAGCGAAAATCAAATAAGTATTATCTCATGTGTATTATTGTTTTTAATTATGTTTATTAATAATCATATGTGTTTCTATGAAATATAAATGGTAAACTAGGAATTATATTTTAGAACTTGCTTTAATGTACTCTGTTTTGACTATTTACTGATGAAAAAAATTCTTGGGGTAGTTCCAAAATCCCTTTTCATGTAAAAATCGAGTCTCGGCCTCTGAGTTATGGGCCCATAAGGCCTTATGGAAGCGATTTCAGTTTTAAAATGTGTATCTTCATTACCATCGAGGATCCATACATAAGAGTCTACATAACCATTTCAAATACACGATATACATGCCAAGTAGTAAGACCCACGCTCAACCATAATACAATCCACAGCCATATCAGTTCAACAATGACTTTATCAGCTTGACAACGAATTTGTTTCTGCATGGCATCTTCATTCTCCAGCAACGCCAATCTCTTTGCCTACCTTTTCTTCAGACTCTCGGCTTCTACTGATCAAACGTTGGGCGCGTTAACTTTGACTTTAGTAAATGATAAGTGTTCACGGGAACTACAGCGATGGATATGGCAAAGACTTTTAACGCAAGGGCCATTTCATTCCAATGCCATCTAATCTATTATGCCCTGCAACTGTGAAACATTTAAGCATATATAAACACAGTCTAGGAATTTATCATGCTGGCTATTCAGCAAACAACTCTGAGGTGACAACCATCCTTCCGCAAGCAGATGAATTTTGCGTTAATAAACATCCCAGCAACGAGATCAGTTCAGGGTTAATGCATTCATTAATTCCTGGTTCCAGATCGATTTTTAAATCTGTCTTATGTAAATTATGCCAACAATTTACACTCGAGCCATCGTAAATTAACTTAAACAACGTTGAATCTAACACTTCAAACTACACATTCATTCAAAAGAAATAAGCCTCACATGGATTTTAACCGTAAACTTAAATTGTAAAAAACTCATGATGCAATAGACAGAAAATTGACATAATCCATAGTTTTGATTATATACAAAAGACTACTGGTCTAAGGCGTTGCAGCCTTAGCTAATAAATCCACGCAGGCTACATTGTATCCTCACTAGCGCGCCTCCCCATCTCACGCATATAAACATGCTTATAAAGCATTTACAATGGCCTGAATCTGTTACAAAAATCTCTCAAAAATGCATGCACGTAGATAAGAATCCATCAAATCCTCCTTAAATCTGTCTTAGAGCAGATTTTCCTCCTGTTTTTCAGCTTGACGGTCCACGTCTTCATCGCTCCTCTTGGATTCCTCTTTAAATTAGAAAATGGCCAGATGCTCCTGCATCAGACTGCTAAGGTAAAAAAAAATTGATGACCTCCTGGTCATATACTTCCCCTGGTCCTCAGCAATTATACCCGCTATATCTCTTCAGTGGAACTGCCTTCATGATCTTTTGTGAGCTGCAACCAACCTCTGCAGTAACAGTCTCCTTCTGTTACACGATACCTCACCAAGCCCTACGCACTCGGTCTTTTGGCATCCTTCTCGTTCTCTCCTCTGGAACCAATTGAGCACACCTTGCTCTAGGTTGCTGCAAATCTTCTCACCTTTCGCTGCAGGCATCAGCACGACAGTAAGACCATGAACTCTCCAGGTTTAACACAACCATACCTCTTTCCCCTTCAACTTGCATTCTTTCCTTTCCCTGCTTTGATACCACTTGATGAAAAAAAATCTTGGGGTAAGCCCAAAATCCCTTTTCATGTAAAAATCGAGTCTCGGCCTGTGAGTTATGGGCCCAAAAGGCCTTATGGAAGCGACTTCAGTTTTAAAATGTGGATCTTCATTACCATCGAGGATCCATACATAAGAGTCTACATAACCATTTCAAATAAACGATATATGTGCCAAGTAGTAAGCCCCACGCTCAACCATAATACAATCCATAGCCATATCAGTTCAACAATGACTTTATCAGTTTGACATCAAATTTTTTTCTGCATGGCATCTTCATTCTCTAGCAACGCCAATCTCTTCGCCTACCTTTTCTTCAGACTCTCGGCCTCTACTGATCAAACGCTGGGCGCGTTAACTTTGACTTTAGCAAATGATAAGTGTTCACGGGAACTACAGCGATGGATATGGCAGAGACTTTTAACGCAAGGGCCATTTCATTCCAATGCCATCTAATCTATTATCCCTTGCAATTGTGAAACATTTAAGCATATATAAACGCAGTCTAGGAATTAATCACGCTGGCTATTCAACAAACAACTCTGAGGTGACAACCATCCTTCCGCAAGCACATGAATTCTACGTTAATAAACATCCCAGCAACAAGATTAGTTCAGGGTTAACGCATTCATTAATTCCTGGTTCCATACCTCAGCAGATCGATTTTTAAATCTGTCTTATGTCAATTATGCCAACAATTTACACTCGAGCCATCGTAAATTAACTTAAACAATGTTCAATCTAACACTTCAAACTACACATTCATTCAACAGAAATAAGCCTCACATGGATTTTAACCGTAAACTTAAACTGTAAAAAACTCATGACGCAATAGACAAAAAATTGACATAATCCATAGTTTTGATTATATACAAAAGACTACTGGTCTAAGGCGTTGCAGCCTTAGCCAATAAATCCACGCAGGCTACATTGTATCCTCACTAGCGCGCCCCCCCATCTCACGCATACAAACATGCTTATAAAGCATTTACAAAGGCCTTAATCTGTTACAAAAATCTCTCAAAAATACATGCACGTAGATAACAATCCATCAAATCCTCTTTAAATCTGTCTTAGAGCAGATTTTCCTCTTGTTTTTCAGCTTATGGTCCACGTCTTCATCGCTCCTCTTGGATTCCTCTTTAAATTAGAAAATGGCCAGATGCTCCTACATCATTTACCCTCTTAATGTTTTCTGCTAAACTATCTTAGTTAGGGAATTCTTAAATGCTCCCTCACTTCTGTAGTTTCTCTTTGTGGTCTATGTAGCAAACGATTCGTAATTTCCCTTTGTTAATGATCACCCTCTGTTCCTCAATCTGATCCCGGTCTAAGGATTCTTCATTTCCCTTTGACCTAGGTTAGAATCATTCCATCCATCAGCCCTTTGAAAATTTGCCTTTTGCTTTGCTAGCCTGCCCTGTGAACAATCCCTTTAATGATCTGATCTAGTTAAGCTATCCTTTGATTGACTCCATAGCCCAATGGCTTAAACACCTAGTCCTGTCAATCTGTTCCAAGAATTCCACCACCCAACTCTCAATCAAAATCAAAATTCTCATGAGCATTAAGAACTAGCCTAAACTCCCACCCAAACAATGTTAAATTATAAAGAGAGACCCCTCTTTGGACTTACGTTGGCTAGAACCTGAGTCTGAGGATTTGTTTGTGGTTACCTTAGATTATTCCATCTTTTGATAAATTCTATGGAAGACTTCTGAGTGATAACATAGTGGCGACTCCACTAGGGAACTCAAATCCTCAGTCTTCATAAACCTTTGAAAAATTTCAAATATTTATTTGAAGCCTCTTGAAGGGTTTATTAGAAGTTATTTATAAAAATTTCATAAAAATAAAATAACTAGAAACATTTGAAACTTTGGCTTCAAAGAGAAGTCACTATACTAGGGCCAACCCAAATCCAAACCCTCCCCAAGTATTTGATAATCCTAATATAATTTCCAGAATATCCAGAAGACAAAAAAGTTTAGTCAGTCCTACACCTTCAATTAAAGAATATTCATGCCCTGATGAGTGGTTGTTTTTAGAATACCTCCCTTTGACGAGTCATTTTACCTTTCCTTATTTAGAACCAGGTCTGAGAGTGCACTTGATGACATAGTTCTAGATCTAGAATTTACCTCAAAACTTGAAGTCCAAAGAGAAAACTTGTCAACTCATCAATACATTCTAAATTCCCCTCAGTCATCCCTTACCACTACTAATATCCCTGAGCTTTCTGAAACAGTTTCAACTCCCTTTAGTTCGCCATTATTCCCTTCCATCTCTGAAGTTCATTCCTCACCTCCATTTATACCTTCACTTCCCCACCAACCTACCATTACACATTAATCACCCATTACTCCCATTCCGCCATCACCCATTGTATCACCTCTCAGTACCAAAACCCCACTTCTTAGTCCTGGCCAACTTAGAGCCATGGAAAATAGATATCCTCCTCTTGTGTTGCCCACTCCACAAGGTGCCATGCCACAAGATTACCAGAAAAAATTTGTCCAATTTGATGGCATAGGAACTTACACAACACAATAACATACAAACAAAATGATTGATTTCTTTGAATTACATGAAATTGATATTGAAGATGTCCAAATGACACTTTTTTCTCAGAGTCTAGTTCGTGATGTAAGAACATGGTTTAGATCTTTACCTGCTAATACCATAGACACGTTATAAGTTTTTTATCAACATTTTTTAAATAGATGTCAAAAGAAGAAGAACCCTCTGCAGATCCTTTCAGAATATGAAAACATCAAGAGAGGACGAAATGAAACAGTCCAGGATTACTCTACCAGATTTAATAATCTATACAATGAAATATCAGTCAATCTTAGACACCCACTTGGATTAGCTTTGATAAAGTTTCCTGATGGGTTTGATACTGATATGGCATTTCAACTGAGAGAGAGAAATCCTCCAACCTTAGAAGACATGCGGAGTGTAGCAATTAGTGTAGAAGTTAATTTTCTAGCAAAAAGAGATAGGGTTAGGAATGTAAGGGGAGTACCCTTGAAGGATGAAGCCTCATCCTCTAACCTTGAAATAGATGCCCTAGCCAAAGGAATGGAAAAACTCATGGATAGGATAGAAAGCATTGAAAGAAAGCCTCACTACGATAATCAGCAAGCACCTCGAGTGAGAAATCCAAACTTTAGAAAGAATAAAAATTAAAACACTGGAAAAAATGGACCTGATCAGAATATTAGGCCTCCTTTTCAAGAAAACTATGCTTAAACTTCCCATTTAGAAGACCCTGAACAAGACACACAAATTAACTTAATGGGTTAGATGAGGAGGAAATTGTCTTTTTGACTTAAGATGATCATGAATTACATATGCTTCAACAATTACAAACCCAATTTGAAGAATCATCTGATTACAAGCAAGGTTATGATTATTCTATGTTCAAAGTGCACAAATAGTACAACTTAAGGAGTAAACATAACACTGATAATCCTGACCAAAACAAGAAAGTAGTTCCAGTTACAAAAACAAGAAAGCAGTTCCAATGACAAAATCAGAATCTTTCTAGTCCCACCACTATAGATATAAAAAATGACCAACCCCATGATAATCAACCATCCACTTCAATCCCATCCAAGGAGACAGTGGAGGAATCTCCAAACATCCCATTAGAAAATCCTTAGAAAAATACTTCAAATGTAGAAAAATAAGAGCAAACTACTCCAAATCTTGCCATGAAAATTCCACATCCTCAAACAGAGAAAGCCCCTTTTCATTTCAATTTGGGAGTAGAGGTGGCTAAGCTAAAACTCACAATCCCCTTAAGAAAGTTGATTAGAAATGAAAGTTACAAATCTCAAACAAGAAAATCCTTAAACTTTGTTGAGAATTAATATTTTGTTAACTTGTTTGATGATCAACCTGAGCTTATATTCGGTTCTGATGTTAATGGAAAACCATTAGAAGATGGGATACCACCCTTTTATATTAGCCTTAACATTCATGATAATATCTTATATAATGCAATGTTAGATTTTGGGGCTTCACACAATTTAATGCCTAAATGTGTTATGGAAAAATTGAACTTGGATATCACTAGGCCTTACAAGCATTTGTTTTCATTTGATTCAAGTCAAGTAAAGTGCCTAGGGATAATCAAAGACCTATGTGTTTCCTTACTACAATACCCTACTAACACTATTCTCATGGACATAGTCGTTGCTGACATACCACCTAAATATTCCATGCTATTATTGAGATCATGGGGGGCTAAACTCCAACGATCTTTGCAACTTGACATGTCATATGCTACAATTTCAGTCTTTGGACATCCTAAAAGATTATACAGAAATACCCTAATGAAATATGTAGTGAGTAACTAGGCTAGGCCTCAAAATTTCCTATTTATTCCATGCATTCTGACATTGATTCTTTTATTCTGTACAATGTTGAACAAAGACAAGAAATTACTTCAAACAACATTATTTTAGAACCAAAAGAAATTGTAGTTACAACTCAAACTAAAATCCAAACTCAAGAGCTTTCAGATAAAAAAGATAAGCAAGATACCTTAATAAAAGAAGATTTTATTGCCCGGGACAGTAAGAATTAGAACATGAAATATTATGGAATCTTGAATTTGATGGATGAGTGAACAAGTTAAGAGCAGGAGAAGCCCTATGGATTTACAATTTAGAGAATGATTACTTAGAGGACCATGCATATAGACTGAATTTCAAATGCACTAACAACATGGCTGAGTATGAAGCACTTCTTTTAGGTCTCAAATTAGTTAAAAAGTTAAGAGCTATAAGAGTTTCTATTATGGGATATTTTGAGTTGGTTATAAAACAAATCAATGTTGTATATATGACCAAGGACCTGATATTAAGTTTTTATAGAGGAACAGTTGTAGAAATATTGAACACTTTTCTCGAATCTAAGCTTGTAGTCATTTCCAAGGAAACATAATATGTAGGCTCATAGTTTAGTAATGTTTGCCAGCACTTGTAAGTGACCATTTCAACCTAACCATCAATACACTGCTGAGGTTAGGCGTAGACTTGCTATCCCAGATAACTTAAACAACTAGCAAGTATTCACTAATGACCAACAAATAAATAAATTTTTAACTTTAGAGGAAGAATTTTTAAATAGCAATATAGATACTGATATAACAGTCGATCCTAATTTTAAAGATAAATTAGAAATTAACAAATTAGAAGATGAAGAGATAGATAGATTCCATCCCACAAAGTTTAGAAAATCAAATATTGAAAACCTAAAGCAGGTTGAAATTGAAGAGATAATTAACGAAGATTTAGAAATCATTAATCTCAAAGACAAAATTTTTCCCAAATGATTAACTCCTTTGGAAGACTTGTTTGATTCAAATGATGTCCCTGGAAAACCAAAGATGGAACCCCTAAAATCTAATATAGAGGAGTGCAACATAGGGACCGAGGAAAATCCAAAATTGATAAAACTTTCAAAGTCATTACCTCCTACTAAAAAAGTAAAATACATTGAACTTCTAAAGGAATTCCAGGATGTCTTCACTTGGAGTTATGAGGACCTCATGTCCTATGACACCAACATAATGAAACACACTATCCCCATAAAAGAAAATCCAAAACCTTTTAGACATAAGCTTAGAAGGATTAATCCTATTCTATTACCTTTTATTGAAAAGGAGATCAAAAGAATGTATGAAGCCAAGATGATAGCGCCAATTAGGTTCTCTGATTGGATTTCAAATTTGGTTCCAACAAGGAAGAAAACTAGTGAGATTATATTGTGTGTTGACCTCAGGAATCTCAATAAAGTTTCACTTAAAGACAATTACCCTCTCCCTAAAATTGATCATATATTACAAAGGGTAGTAGGGTTAACCAGGACCTCATTATTGGATGGGTTTTCTGGTTACAATCAGATTTTAGCTCACCCACGTGACCAGGCTAAAACAACATTCACTACTCCTTTGGGCACATTCATTTATTTGAAAATGCCTTTTGGATTAAAGAATTTATGGGCGACCTTTCAAAGAGCTACGGACATATATTTTTCTAATGAAATTCATGACTTCCTAGTAATATACTTAGATGATATCATTTTATTCTCAAAATCTGATAAACAACACTTAGATCATCTAAGGCAGGTTTTCATCAAGTGTAACAAGTATGGAATGTCTTTGAATCCTAAAAAATATTTTTTTGGATTAGAAGAGGGAAAACCGCTAGGCCACATAATCTCTAAAGATGGTATCAGAATAGATCCTGCAAGAATTGAAGCCATCTTACAGATACAACATCCTAGGAGCATCAAAGAATTACGGGCCTTTTTAGGGAAAATAAACTTTCTTAGGAGATTTATTTCTAACTTAGGAGAACTAATTATATCAGTGAATAACATGTTGAAAAAAGTTTTTACCATAAAATGGACCAGTGAAGCTAAGAGATCCTTTGAAGATATCAAACTAGCCTTAGAAAGACATCAGTTTTGGTCAGTCGAAAGTTTGATAGGATTTCATCATACTTTTTTGTGCCTCGGAACATACAATAGTTGCAGTCCTGGTGCTGAAGAATGATCAAGTTTATGAACAACCTATTGCCTTCTTTAGCAAAGCATTGAGAGATTCCCCTTAAAAGTACAATATAATGGAAAAGCAAGCCTTTTCTCTCGTCAAAGCTATCAAAGATTTAAGAGTTTACATTTTATATTCTCATATAATAGCCTATGTCCCAAATTCAGTAGTCAAGGATATCCCAACTCAGGATGGCCCATATGGAAAGAGAGGGAAATTGATTGCTACAATATTAGAATATGACCTAGAAATCAAGCCAACAAAATCAATCAAAGGCGAAGGTTTAGCCAAGCTCATGGCTGAGTCGAACTATCAGGCCTTAGACATAAATTTTATTGCAGAAATGGATAATGGAGAGGAGATGGCGACTCGACCAATCAGAGAGGCCCTTATTAAATCACCATGGTATTCTAATATCATATATGTTTTACAAAATTTACAAGATCCTCCTGAGTTATCCAGGACCAAAAGCAGGTTTTTAAAAATGAAATCTTTAAAATTTTGCATACTTGATAATGCTTTGTTTTGGAGGAATCATGAAGGTGCCCTTCTTGACTATTTATTGAATGAAGAATCTGACAAGGTGTTACAAGAGTTTCTTGCACGTGAATGTGGAGGACACCTTTAAAGGAAAACTACTGTGGATAAGATTCTTAGAGACAATTTTTATTGGCCCACTTGTTTTCTAATGTAAAGAAATTTGTAACCTCATGTCATAAATGTCAAATTTCTGAAGGAAAGAAAAGTCTTTTACCCCTCCCCCCTGAAACCAATATCTACTGAAGCACCTTTTCAACAATGGGGTCTTGACTTCATTGGTGAAATCCAACCACCTTCCTTTATACAACATAAATGGATCCTCACTTCTACAAATTACTTTACCAAATGGATAGAATCCATACCGTCGAGGCAAGCCAATGATATTGTTATAATAACCTTCTCTGAATCCAACATCCTATCTAGATTTGGGTGCCCAACCAAGATCATCATTGATAATGTAGCAGCCTTCAAGTCTAAGAGAGTGATTGATTTCTGCAACAAGTACCATATAACTTTGGTCCATTCCACATCTTATTAACCCCATGGAAATGGAATAGAAGAGTCCTCAAACAAGAGTTTATTAGACATCATAAAAAAGTTGTTAGAAGACAATAAGAAAACATGGAACAAGAAGCTAGTGAATGCCTTATGGGCAGGCTAACTAACCACAAAGAATTCCATTGATATTATTCCTTATCAATTAGTTTATGGAATGGAAGTTGTTTTCCCATCATGCTTGGGAACACCAGTGATGAAGCTGCTCCAAGAGTTGCAGGTTGAAACAAATGTCATCCAAAGAAGAATCAACCAAATAATTCATTTACAACAGACTAGGGAAAAAGTGTACATCAGATCTCAAGTTGTGTAGGAAAGGATCAAGAAGGCTCTTGATAAAAGGACTAAGGAAGAAGATTTTTACCTACGAGAAAAGGTTATCAAATGGGACTCAAGAAGAGAGAATAAATGTAAACATGGGAAATTTGATTTCCTATGGAAAGGCCCATATGTCATCTATGCATTCGGAGGTAATAATGCTTTCTTCCTCAGAGAAATGGATGGCACAGAAGCAGAAGGAGGACTAGTTAATGGTCAAATACTTAAAAACTACATTGAACCTAGTTATTGATTCCATTAATCATTTGTACATATCCTGTTTTTCAAAGTCTAGAGCTGATTGGATAGTGAATCTTTGGAGCTGAAGCCCGAACAGAAGGCCCTAAGATTCAAAGGTTTTACTGTGATAAATAGAAATAATGAAAAAAACTAAAAAGAGAAAAGTTTCATAGTAACATCACAACAATTCAAAAGGCCATTGATCTACAAGTTCTTGAAATTTCACCAGGAAATACCATCCCCAAGTGGAGCCACTGTTAGGTTCCTATACCAACAGGAGTCATAATTTTTGAATCGCTGAGATTAAACATGTAAAATGTACATGCCTTCGCTTTCTGCAAACGTTTTCCACATTCAAAAAACTAAAAAATGTAAAGAGGGTACATCCTGAAAGAAAAATCAAAGGACAAAAAGAATAAAAAGGTCAAAAAAGATGAAAAATATGAACCCCAAGAAAAGAAAAGACCATAAAAGTTCGCTAGTCAAAATGCCATTACTATTTAAAACACCCAAAATCTTAAGTCAAAGGGTCTCAAAGCATTTCTTTGACTTCTGGAGGGATCAGACCCTCGACCCAATGACTTATAGATCTTAAGTACTAAAATCCACTCATAAACATTCACCCCCTTCAATTCATTCATTTTCCCCTCATAAATCCCTTTTCCTAAGGTTAAAACACCATTTTCCTAAGGAAAAGAAATCACCCCCATGGATACCCCCTTTTATGAAAAACCCACAAAAAGCACTTAGCCTAAATTGTAATGTTTCTATGGAAAAAGTGAAGGAATTACAAAAACGCATTATGCTTAGCACACTTCAATTATCTCCCGCAATCTTCATATTAATTTTTGACATTATTTATATATTAATTCCTGTTATAGACATATTTGGGCACTTCAACCCCAATCTTATATGTCAATAAACTAGGTCTAATAAACCCCTAAAAGAGTTGTTTCATAACCTAAAAGAGCACGGTCATCTGGTTACATCATTCCCGAAAAGTGCCACATGAAAAACCATCTGGAAATGGCCTAAACTGAACCATACTAACTACTACACTCACGGGTACGATGCACATAGTGTGATACACTTCTCAGGTGTGATGCATACTGATTAGGCCTTCTATAGGGTGCAAATGGGTGAGGATGGACAAATGTATGAGACAATTTACTAAATGGATTCTCATGGGATCTTCTAGAAATTTCTCATATGACGCTTGCCTCTCTGAATTCGCCCAGGGATGAGTAAGAGATCCAAGAAATCTCCAAGTGGAACCAAATGCAACAAGTGGAATGACACTAATCAAAACCCTAGAAATAACTCGAACCCTTGCACACATCTATAAATGGATCCCTCATCTAAGAGATCTAGAGGCTGGAATTTCGTGAATTGCTTTAAACTATTGTTTCTAGGGTAGCTGCTAAACCTAGAGGACTAGTCATTCGAAAAGACACTAGTTTTCCCAGAAACAAATTGGTGACTCGACTAGGGATTGAATAGATGTTTGTTTGTTTTTATTGTTTATTTTATAAACTATAGACAGATCCTGAAGTCAGCCAGGTAGCCTTCGAACTGCTCCTGCTCTGCAATTGCATAGTAGATGAATGTTGCTTCAGTCAATCTCTGGTTTAATTTATGAATTAAACAATTGACTTACAAGCATTCTAGATGCCCTTTTGGTAGCTCAGTAACATCTCAAGACATTCCTCTATACTTTTCTCTTTACTATCCATCATAGCTCAGCTTAACTCACTGAAAACAGCTGCACATCTAAGCCAAAACCCATTTTAGTTGCACTCCCTGGCCCATTGCACTATCTGTCACTATAAACCAGTATGCATTGTGCCTCCCAAGTTTGTAAAGTGTGATGCATCCCTATTTCTGTGAAGCCCAAGTGTGATGACTGACTGAACCTATTTCCATTCTAGAAATTGGGGGTTTTTGTCCTTGTTTTCAACTTTTTTTAGTTTCTTTTAGTGCTTATGAACAATGCCTCCTTACTGAAGCCTGCTTGCATCACATAGATCAGGCTCCATTGATTAGGATTACTGAATTTTTTTCTATTTGTTCACCATTTACAATCCTTTTTCGAAAATTTGCATAGATTGATCTGTCGCTTTCGTACAAAAAGTGCCGTAACTGTCGTTTTATGTCAAAAAGAGAAGTGTCGTGAATTCCTCCTTCCCTGAATAGTTGATTGCATTTTTCATCATGTATTTGGTTTGATTTGTTGATATTCGAAGTGTCAAAAGAAGTTTTTAATTCAAAATTGAAAAGTGTCGTTTAGTCTTCCTTTCTCTTTTGGAGAAGAAATTGTCGAAAGTGTCATTTTGAAAGAAATATTTCAGATCTTTGTTGCATTTAGTTTTCCTTCTTGGAATTTTTCACATTAAGGAGAACGAAAAACAAATATGTGCATTTGTATTTTCATTTAGTTTATGTGTGAAAAATGATTTACGAAAATGCACTAGTGTGTGCTCTTTTCTCTTTGTTCGAAAGAATTTCAATCTTCATTCCCTAGTAGCTAGGATTTTCATTGCTCAAAATAAACAACGATTGTTTATCATTGTAGATTGCATTTTAGGAATCTGAAATCCACATCACGCGGTGAACAATTGAAAGGAAAAATTTAAACATGATCAACTCTAAAACAAATTTCAATGAACCTAACAATGCTTTGGAACTTAACGCAACACATCTAGAGGTCTAGGATAGAGATGTGTTCCAGTGTCGTAAAAACTAACAACTATCATTTTCATCGAAGGTTGGGTGATTCCTTCTCCTTGATACGACAAGTGCTAGCACGGACTTGTGCTCGTTGTACTATCGAGTATATATTGGGAGACATAAGCTTATATCCTTTATCCATAGGAAGCGAGTCTACCGCCTTATTGATCGCAATGCACTGAACACAACATTCGGGAAGATTGACTGTTGTACATAAGTCCTTGGTAATTTCTCTTTAATTTATTGCCAAGGTGTATATTGCAGTTTTGTGATTGATTTGGTAATCCCTCTGTCTAGATTTTCCAGAGTAGTCACTTTCATTCCTTTTCAACTCTTTAAAAGAAAAGGTCCATCTGAGCACTTGTCACTTCAGGCTCATTAAAAATTGAAGGAGACTAGAGTCATCTTTAACATTTTCTCGACTCTTAAAAACTAAAAGAGAAATGTTGTGTCAAAACATATTTAAAATTAATTGAATTCAGAATAATATCGTTATTCCTTAGTTGATCTTAGGTTGAGATATATGGATACAAATCTAGGACCCACAAATCAAGGAATCCCTTTTGAGGGGAATCCTAGTCCTTTTTCCTCTTGGGGAAATATTGGTGCTCCGTATATGGCCACATTGTCCCTTCCGAGAATTACCATTGACCTACCAGTATGGCTATTCTCAACCTTTTTGGTTCAAAATACAATGATTCCTTTGCAGTCGAATCAGCTTCCAATTGACACTGAAGTTGACGCTTCGCCTTCTTCTTCATTTGTTTCTCTCTCCCCTTCTTCCTCTTCACTTGGTGAAAGTAGTGATGCTATTAACCAAGTGGCTGAGAAGAAGAAGAAAGGGAAGGAGAAGAAGAAGAAGTCAATTCAGCAAGGGGGCAACCAAGTAACCATTACTTTGGATGCATCACCTGGTCAAATCTACCCATTAAAATTCCCAAACCCAGAAATCCATGCATAATTTGTAGAGGAGACCATTTTCATCGATATTGTCCTTGATTTCCTTGGATCTTTAGAGAATGATCCCCCCGTTCACACCACCCATTGTCATCAAATTCTAGAGATCATGTTGATAACACATCTTCAACTAGTGATGGCAAAGTTCATGGACAGACGAGAAATGTTAGAGTTCCATGTAACTTATGTGAAGGGAACCATACCCTTCACCTTTGTTCCTTTTTGGATGAAGCCAAAAGAGTGTTGGATAACTATCCTTCACCACTGCAACAACTTCCATCTAGCTACAGGAAGCTCTCCCCAAGTCCTTTACTAGTTGAAAAGCTGACTGACTTAAATCAACCGTCAGTCAAGACCACTCTCTCTAAAATTGAATCTTATGAGTCTACACTAGACCAAAGTCAATAGGTCGAGGTGACAGTTGACCCAATTTCAACTTCAGATAAGTGTACCCTTCCCGAAGAGAGTGAGAATGATACCATACAAATTCTTTTTGTTACTTCAGATTTTGATGAACTTGGGGGCAATCCACCCGTTCCTTCACAATAGGAGGAAAATCCAAGAGCTCTTGTAACTCAAGGGGTTAATTCACCCATTTATTCGGTACCCCCTCCAAGTAGTCTAGTCACTTCCTTTGATTGGAATCGACTAGCAAGATCCCGCCTTCCTTCTTATGTACCTTTCCAGATCATAGTACAAGTTTGTAAAATGATCATGTCTCGAACTATCATAGATGAAAGTGCATCAGTGAGTATCATTTCCTCAACTGCTTGGAAACTGATTGGTTTGCCATCGCTTATGCCTATTACACAGAATCTGTCAGGCTTTAACAAAGGAACTAGTCAATCATTAAGGATCCTTCCTAAGTTACGGATCACTTTGAGAAGGAAAACCATTCATCTAAACATGATGATAGTCCCAGGACCGCTAGATTACAATCTACTCCTTGGATGTGACTATGTTTATAACATCGAAGCTATTGTTTCAACACTATTTTGAGTAATGTGTTTCCCACATGAAGGCAAAATCGTCACCGTTCACCAACTTTTATTTCCTAGGCCAAGCATAGCTCCAAGTCAATCATCATCCCTAAAAGTTCCTTGTACATCAACGTTATCTCTTCAAACTTCATTCCATCCACCTAATTGCCATGAGTAGTCTAGTGAATGTAATGAAGCTTAGGGGGCATGCACCCTTGTCTATTCTACGGATGAACCCAACTGAAAAGATAAGTTTCCCTATAGGTTATGTGATTGGTCTGACACACCATTCACCTTTGTCTATTCTGCAGATGAAGCTATCCTATCTAACCTCAGTAGTTTCCATATGGTTACAGGGGACTCTCATTTTCATCATGTTGAGGGCATGAAAAGATTTTTCCATTTTCAATTTTCAGTTTTGTCGCTTCTAGCCTTTTAGTTTTGTCTTTTCTAGCTTTTTAGTTTTGTTGTTTCTAGCTTGCATAGATAGAAAACTACAACCGAGCATAGTTCCCCCATGCTTCAAGCTCGTTAAAAAATGAACGCACCATCGAGCATAGCTCCCCCATTGTTCAAGCTCGTTAAAAAATGAACCCACCTCTCACACTTAAGCTTTTTGATTGCCATTCTATCAACCTTTTGAGCCTTGGTTATGTACCTCTCATCACCTCCATTCTTTTGGCCGATCATACGCTTCCACTTCGTTGTTTACTGTTTTTGAGTAACAGTTGCGATGAGTGGTCTTGTTAGCCAACCTCTTCACAGAAACCACCATGTTTTGAAAAGTTCCAAGCTTACCCGGAACCAGTTGCTACCCTAGACACCACTCCTTCCTCAAAATTGAGTCTCCTCTAAACCCTTTTCAGACTTGTTAAATATGAAAAGGTTGTTGAGCAATTGACCTTTTCAGCTCGTTAAAGTGATTTGAAGTGTCATCCATCCTATATATTTTAATATTTTTTTGAACCGAGGGATTATCTCACGAAAAAGTTCAAGTGCTTGTCCTTTTTAGCTCGTTAAAGTGATCGGAAAAGTCATCCCTTTTGTATTATTTTATCCTTTTCCGGACCTAAGGGATTATTCTACGAAAAAGAAATTATCGAGTTTTCTTTTCATCCATTTTCAAACTCTCTAAACATGAAAAGGACTGAGTTATCCTTGTTGTTAACCTCGTTAAAACAATAGAGACAAACTTGTCAATTCTAGACGAGACAAAGTTCCCTTTTTGTCCCTTTTAAAATTCTCTAAACATGAAAAGGACGAGTTATCCTTGTCGTTAAAATCATTAAAAGAATAGCGAAAAACTTGTCCATTCTAGACAAGAACGAGTTTCACTATCACTAGACTCTTTAAAACATAGCGACAGGCTTGGCCGAAGGGAAAATTATAGAACAAGCATATGTTATCCTCCTCAAGCTTGACAAAAATAAAGAGGTACTGGTCAGCAATGTCTTGGGAAAATGGGGGAGAAACTTGAAGAAATCTATGGTAGCAGGTCACTCTTGAACATCACACTTTCACTCCATCGCCATTATTGAGTCGCGTTGGGTTATTCCATTGACCGACCATCTCACCATTAGTCTTCCACACCATCCATATTTTGGGGATAATGCTACCAATCCATCTAAGTGTCACCGACATGTTCAAGAGAAGTCACTCAATTGATAAACCACAATCCACTTAATGTCTCATCCACTGCAATACCTTCAACCTTCATTTTTCATTACCGCCATTCCTGAACCTTGTGTCGTAGGATCGTTTTCACCTCCAAAACATCATTTGATTCGTTTTGTGTTGTATATGTGGTTTACATTAAGGCCATCATACGACGAGTCACTTATTGTGGACATCAGCTCATTACCTAAGAAGTTGACTTAGAAACACCCCTTTCAGTACTTTGAAGCTTTCATGCCTCAATGGCAAGTTTCTCACTTCGGCGATAGGTTGACATCAATGGAATTCGACTGAACGATTTTGCATGGTGTTTGACATCGGATCATACTTTCACACCACATGAATTGTATGGTAGTACCTAGAGGATCATTATCATTATTGCTGATTCCGCTGACGTCCATTAACAACCCACATTATTGGCTTGTAATGAGGCGATGTCTTTCCATGTTTGACTTCAGAAGATCTCTTCACATGGATTGACTTGTACATCAGGCGAAGATTGAATGAGTTTGAAGACCATGGATCTAGTTTCATCCATCTAGGCTGTGATATATTCAGGGATATAAAGACATCAAATTTACAAAGAAGCTGCATAGATGGTCATCTGGGCCAGGGATGATGACTCTACATCTGAAGAATCACCAATCTGCATCTGCAAATGACTATCTGATCCATGTACATGAAATCAATTTATAAAGATGAGCATGGGAATGCCCGCCTCAACTATATCACGAAAATTATATTATGATGATGTATTGTATTGTATCTTATATAGGTCACCTTCCAGTTCGAAACCTCGGATCCTCATGATAAAGCATTTCAGCCGACATCAAGATCTATGACTTCATGCTTTAGGGGGAAATTGTTATAGAAATATTTGGGCACTTCAACCCCAATCTTATATCTTGATAAAATAGGTCTCATCAACCCCTAAAAGAGTTGTTTCATACCCTAAAAGAACATGGTCATCTGATTACATCATTCCCCAAAATTTCCACCTAAAAAACCATCCAGAAATGGCCTAAATTGAACCATACTAACTGCTACACTGACTTGGTGCGATGCATACTGAGTGATACACTGCTCAGGTGTCATGCATATTGATTAGGCCTTCTGTAGGGTGTGATGGGTGAGGATGGACAAATGTGTGAGATAGTTTGCTAAGTGGATGCTCATGTGATCTTCTAGAAACTTCTCCTATGACACTTGCCTCTCAAAATTTGCCCAGGGATGAGTAAGAGATCCAGCAAATCTCCAAGTGGAACCAAATGCAACAAGTGGAGTGACACTAATCAAAAACCCTAGAGATGACTCAAACCCTTGCATACATCTATTAATGGATCCCTCATCCAAGAGATTCAGAGGCTGGAATTTTTTGAATTGCAAGGAAGTGCTAATAGTTTATAATTGAGGAAAGAGCATTGTATTCTTGGTGTGATCTTGCTATTTCATGAGGTGAAGAGGGATTGATGTTGGAAGGATGATATTGGATCAGACTACTAGGTTGTAATTCTCCCTTCTATTTAATAAAGTTCTTCAAGTTTTCTTCCACATGATTGTGCAATTGTGAATGTTATCATTTGTGAATACTATTGTATGTTCATTATATATATGATTTTGTAATGTTTATGATATAATAGATCAAGGTGCTTTGACGGTTCTTTGTTACTGTGTTTCTACAGGTATTCTCCAAGTGGGATAAGTACGGGGAGGAGTTGCAAGCTCTATCAAGTGGGAGAGAGATCAAACAAGGGATTAAGCAAAAGTTCCAGGTTGGTTCCATTGTCTTTCTCTTATCTGTTATACATAGAAGAAATCGTAAATTGCTTTAAATTGTTGTTTCTAGGGTAGCTGCCAAACCTAGAGGGTTAATTGTTCGAAAATGCACTAGTTTTTCCATAAACAAATTGGCTCAGGGGGCGAAAATGATCTGAAGACACAAGGTTCAAGAATGGCGATCATGAAAAATGAAGGTTGAAGGTATTGCAGTGGATAAGGAATTAACTGGATTGTGGTTTCTCAACTGAATGACTTCTCTTGAATATGTCGGCGACACTGAGATGGATTGGTAGCGTTAACGCCTAAATATGGATGGTGTGGAAGACCAATGGTGAGATAATCGGTGAATGGAATAACCCTACCTGACTCAATAATGGTGATGGAGTGAAAGTGCCATGTTGAAGAGCGACCCGCTACCATAAATTTCTTCAAGTTTTTCCCCTTTTTTCCCGAATCATTTGCTTTGTTTCGTGTTGTAGATGTGGGATACATTAAGGCCCTCATACGACGAGTCACTTCTTGTCGAAATCAGCTCATTATCCAAGAAGTTGACTTAGAAACACCCCTTTCAGTACGTTGAAGCTCGAATGCCTCAATGGAAAGTTTCTCACTTCCGGCGATAGGTTGACATCAATGGCCTTCGAACAAAATATTTTGCGTGGTGTTTGACATCGAATCATATATTGACACCACATGAATTGTACTGTAGTACCTTGAGGGCCATTATCATTATCGATGATTCCTCTCACATCTGTTAACAGCCCACATTATTGTCTGGTAATTAGGCGATGTCTTTCCATGTTCGACTTCAGGACATCTCTTCACATGGATTGACTTGTACATCGAGCGAAGATTGAACGATTTTGAAGACCGTGGATCTAGTTTCATCCATGTGAGCTGCAGTATATTTAGGGATTTAAAGATATCAAATGTACAAAAAATTTGCACAAATGGTCATTTGGGCCAAGGATGATGACTCTACATCTAAAGAATCACGAGTCTACATCTGTAGACGCGTATCTGATCTATGTACATGAAATGAATTTATAAAGTTGAGCATGGGAATACCCGCCTCAACTACATCATGAAAATTAAATTATGATGATGCATTTTATTGTATCTTATATAGGTCACCTTCCAGTTCGAAACCTCGGATCCTCATAATAGAGAATTTCACTCGACAATAGGATTTATGACTTCATGCTTTAGGGGGGGATTGTTATAGACATATTTGGGCACTTCAAACCCAATCTTATTTGTCAATAAACTAGGGTTCATCAACCCCTAAAAGAGTTCTTTCATACCCTAAAAGAACACGATCATCTGATTACATCATTCCCCAAAAGTTCCACCTGAAAAACCATCCAGAAATGGCCTAAACTGAACCATATTGACTGCTACAATGGCAAGGTGTGATGCATACTGAGTGATACACTACTCATGTGTGATGCATACTGATTAGGCCTTCTGTAGGGTGCGATGGGTGAGGATGGACAAATTTCTGAGACATTTTGCTAAGTGGATGCTCGTGGGATCTTCTAGAAACTTCTCCTATGACACTTGCCTCTCTGAATTCACCTAGGGATGAGTAAGAGATCCAAGGAATCTCCAAGTGGAACCAAATGCAACAAGTGGAATGACACTAATCAAAACCTTAGAGATGACTTACACCCTTGCACAAATCTATAAATTGATCCCTCATCTAAGAGATCTAAATGATGGAATATTGTGAATTGCAAGGAAGTGTTGATAGTTTGTATTAGAGGAAAGAGCATTGTATTGTTGGTGTGATCTTGTTATTTCATGAGGTGAAGAGGGATTGATGCTGGGAGGATGATGCTAGTTTAGACAGCTGGGTTGTTATAAAACTAGCTCACAAAAAGAAAGAAAAGATAGATCAATGCCTTAGAATTCAGCCTCTTCGAGTGGGAAACCTCATTTACATTACACAAATGAATGATTCTTTGATTATTCAAATGACAAAACCTCCTTTCTATATATAGGAGTCTAAGGAGTCACAATATAACCCAGCCAACCTAATAATAATAATGTGAAGGCACAAAAATAACAATAGAGGGATTCTATGGGGCAGAGTAATAACAATATGGGGACAATAGGGGCACAACAATATTAATAAGGGATACAACTACAATAGTAATGGGGTAATCACTAGTATTATAGGGACCTAACATGCCCCTCTCGTTCAAAAAAAAAAATTCCTCAACGCTTGAGTAGTTTTGGATGCTTCTGTATAAAATTATCATCCTTCCATGTGGAATCTTCAGCCGATAAGTTCTTCCACTTGATGAGATACTCCGAAATTGATCGATTTCGTACCTGTTGAGTTCTTGTTTCTGTGGTTGCTTCCAGTTCCAATATAATTTTTCCTTCCTCGTCAAGTTCTGGCAATATTGTTTGAACTCAGAGCTTGTCACCTATAACATTCATTAAACATGAAACATGGAAAACTAGGTGCACCCGAGAAGCTGCAAGAAACTCCAATTTGTATGGCATAGTACCAATCTTTTGCAACACCTTGTACGGACCATAATACTTTGGTGATAATTTATTATCCTTCTTAGCTTGCTTGAGGGAATTTTTTTTATATGTTTGTAGCCATAGGAATACCTAATCACCTACATCAAAACTTCTTTCACTACGATGTTGATCTACCTGTTGTTTCATTCTATTCTGCGCCAACACGGGGCTATCCTTTAAGAGTTGGATGACTTGTTGTTGATGCTCGATGTGATGTTCCACTGCTTGAACCTTAGAATTTTCTCTTAAATATGATGTGATGGATGGTGGTTGATACCCATAAAGTGCCATAAAATGGGGTCATTTTTGTTGTTGTATGGAAGGAAGTGTTATACCACCATTCAGCCAGAGGCAACCATTTGACCCATTGTGTCTATTTATCAGATACAAAGCAACGAAGATATCCTTCCAAACATTTGTTTACAGTCTCAGTTTTCCCATTAGGTTTAGGATGATAAGATGAGCTATGAGCTAACTGAGTACCAAGAAAAGAAAATAATTTTGTCCAAAAATTTCTAGTGAAAATGGGATCTCTATCACTTACAATAATCTTTGGGTTTCTATGTAGCTTTTGAATTGTTTTCATAAATGCAGTAGAAATTGTACTAGCTTTAAATGGATGTGATTATGCACAAAAGTGTGCATACTTGGTATGTTTGTCAACTACCAGCATGATGACACTCTCTCCCTCAGACTTGGGTAAACCTGTGATAAAATCCATTGAAACCTCCTTCCAACATTGGCTTGGAATGGATAAAGGTTGTAATAGAACCGGGGTCTTAATTGTTTTAACTTTATTTTGTTCACAAACCAAACATTCTACCACAAACTTTTGAATATCAGATTTAAGGCCATCCCAAAAAAATTCCTTCTTAACCCTTTGGTAAGTTTTTAAAAATCTTGAGTGCCCTCCTAAGGAAGAAGTGTGCAATTCCATAAGAATCTTTTGTTTGAGTTGGGAATTCTTACAGAGGTATAAGTGATCTTTGTACCATAACGAATCATTCTGCCAGCTAAATGTATCATATGTACTGGAATCTTGTTGTAACTTTTGAATAAGTGCCCATATTTCTCCATCATTCTTCCATTTCTCCCTTGCTTCGTTTATCCAATCTGGTTGGATAATAGAAATGGCGTACAACAATGCTTCCACATCCTCATCCTTTCTTGAGAGTGCATCTGCCACCACATTT